>JAKCPI010007535.1:0-95830 GCA_023213315.1 Euborellia annulipes
TCGTTAATAAAATGTCAAATTTATTTGAGTTTTTTAATTATTAAAAATTCTTTAATTTCATCAAGGCTTGCTTAAGGTAAATTCGCTTCTTATATTATATTAATCGATTTAAAAAAAAATAATATTAAAAAATATTAATATTTTGTATGTTTAATTTTCATATCCCATTCCTTTGTCTGTTTCTGTTCAATAATTTTCTTCCTTTTTATTTTTCATTATTTTCTTTAATAATCTAACTTGTTTTAAACCCTTCTATCTATAATAGTGTCAATATTAATGATTTTCTTTGTTATTTCAATTCACTGGCACATACAGTCAGGACAGACTGTCATTTTTTGACTTTATATCAAAAGCAGATAAATTTCCTTCCTGCATTGACAGTTATTTAGTTTATTTTAGCTAAAAATATATATATATTCGCAATATAATAAAGTTGGTGTTTAATTTTTGGATGATTTTTATTTGTATATAAAATATATATATAAACTAAAATGATTTCACAGTTTGATTTAATATTTATTTCTATTATTCATATCTAATGGCATAATTTATTTGAAAAATTATCTATTAATTGAAACCTGACTTTACAATTGATCTATTTCTTAACGGTATAATGTGTCTATTTAATTTGTAAAGCTTCGGTATAATATTTTATTTAGATCCGATTTAATTTTTGCATAGCTCATGATTCAATTTATAGAGCATAAATTATTCTTAATGCTTTTGATTGTTTTATGTTCTATCAACGAACCACGAAAGCAAAACTCTTTCTCAAATTTACTTTATATATATATATACACTAGAAAACTGTTACTAGGCAGGAGATTATCCTTGACTCTTTTATCATATATTCCTTGCTTGATATCTTTTCTGATTAATGTTGTAATCTTAGATTAGATCTGCTCTAGAGCAAATGCTCTAATGTTTTTCTAATCTAGACGGGTGCAATTTTAGAGAATCAAGGAGGGAGTTGGGCGACCCCACTTGCATTTATTGCCATATTTATCTAATTCTCTTTCTTCTTTTCTTTCTAGTTTCAATCGAAGGGGCAAGCAACCCTCTGCCTGCGACCTTTTAGTCTTGGCAGAGGGAGAGGCGCCTCGTTCATGTTGGCAACAGGACAGGTGTCGGTCGGTCGTTCTGGGCCAGGATCTCTACAATTTCGGCATTTTGGTAAATAAATTTATTATTTTTAGTTTGATTTATTCATTAAGGAGTTAATTATTATATTTACTGGAAATTCATTTTAGTGCATAATAAAATGCATCTGTGTTTGTGAACACAGAAATAGAGGGAAATTAACTATTTAATTATTTTTCATTTGAATATTGCGGAATAAAAAGACAAAAGATTTTAATTTTTCTACTTTTTTGATGTTTTGGTGATTGACGTTTAACCTTTTGCATGTAAATGGGCGAGATGACATGAATTCAAGTTTTTCTGAATTTTTAATTAATTATAACGATATTGCGTTATTTAATCTTACAAGATAGGGCTGTCGTCGTTTCGATCGGTATTTTCGAACCTGGCCTGTGATATTCAATTGAAATAAAACGTGCATTTTAAATTCGTTAAGTTGTAAACGTTTTAATTCTCACCCTTTATAAGAGCAGATTTTAATTCTTTCATATCTCTCTTTGCAAGTGTCTCTTATCTCATTTGCAATTTTAATTAAGAGCTATTCTAATAAATTTTTTCTTTTTTTTTTCAGATGTACGTGTATCTCGAGGGCAATAGTGATTAAGTGTTTTTAAGTGTTAAGTGTTAAGTGTCAAGTGTCAAGTGTCGAGTTTGAAGCTGAGCACGGATGGTGTGCTTCGAGCAACGTCGCAGAGCTGCGCAGGTAAATATATTTTTATTATTTCCAAGCAACATTTAAACAAAGACCAGGGCCTGGGCCTTTCAGAGACAATCCATGCCCCGAGTGGTGGAAAGTAGAGAAATTACCATTGAATTTTTTCTACTTTTTTATCCTTTTTTTTATTAATTAAAATTTCCTTTCCTTATATTTTTGTCAAAACTTGGCCCCAAATATTGAGAGGCTCTTCGTCTTCCCTCCTCTAATAGCCCCCACCCAGTACACACATACAAATCCATAAATATCAACAAAATATAAAATTTTTCCTTTGTCTAATTTCTATTTCTTTCTCTTTTTGTTACAGATCTCGAGAGCTTCGAGGCCAACCAACAGATCAAAGTAAGCTTTAGCATGGTGCAAAGGATATTAAAGGGGCTTAGGGCTTAGATTCTCCCCTTTTTTTAGGATGTTTTCTTTTTTTTCAGCTGACCCTAAATAGAATTTGCTTTTTTCTTTAAAATTTCAATTAATAATTTTCTTTTTCTTTGCATTAAAACAGTTTTCAAATTAAATTTGGGCATTTAATAATTTTAAATTTATAATTTTTTTTCTCAATTTAAATAAACATTAGATTATCAAATTCCTCCCCCTCACATGCATCTGCCGAGGGCATCGCACAGCCGCCGATGGATGGATTTCATCATCAACTTTGGTACCTAGTCTCTTTAAAAAAGGTACGGGAATACAAAATTAAATGTATTCACTTTTCGATTGCTTTAATTTAAAAAATTGCCCACTTAAATTGTAGTTTAATCTATTAAATATAGAGGGAGGTGGGATGCACCATGCCAACGAGAGGGATTTTGTTTTATTTTGAATCTGCATCTCCTCCTCGTGAATCCATTAGTGGAGAAATCAACGAGAATTTCTTTCATTCTAGGCCTCTTGTTGGATATTCGTTGTCGTTGTTGTTATTTGCTTCAGGTGTCTCTTCTTTAATCATAAGCTAGTTCGTTTGTCGATAGGATCCCTTGATTTGCTTTTTATTTAGGATCCCAATTAAAAGAACTTCTCGTTGATCTCTTCCATGAACGATTCGCAAGGAGATGCGCTTAGATCTGATAGAAAGAGATCGAAGCCCAGGTTCTTAAGTGTCTTGTGTTTGCGAAAAGACGTCTTTTGTTGGCGCACTCAGGAGTCTGATATGTTTAGGACAGACCCGAGGGCTCCACCGATCTGATGGTGGGGACGGGGTCACACACGCTCTTTTCTGATTGTAGAGTAGGTAGGATCCCTTCCACGTTGGCCCTCGATACTCATTTGCCCGTAATCCAAAAATCACGTTCATTCTCACTCACTAATACAATTTCTTCAGACTCCCGGCTTTTGCGGTATTTTTTTTTTTCATTTCTATTAGAAAGGCGAAGCTTTCTTGCTTTTTTTTTTTATTATTTTCCTTTACTACAAACACTTTTTATTTTTGTTGTAGTAATTGAAAATAAAACTTTTTTAGTGTTGATTTTTAATTTAGTGAATATGTGAGTGTAAAAGAAGAGCAAAGACATGAGAATTTTCTCGATATTAAAAGGTAAAATTCATAAATGCATTTAACCTCTAATTTTAAATTCACCTTTTTATAAACTAATTCTCTAATTTCTTTTTTAGGGCGCTTAATAAATAATAAAAAGTATAAAATCATTTTTATAAAAAATCATATAAGCCAATATATAGGTTTACATATACACTAGGCCTCAGCGGTTTTTATCTGGAAAAAGTGGGCCGCACATCAAAAATGGTTGAGAACCGCTGCTCTAAAACATTAAAAAATATGAAATATATTCTTTTATCCTATTTTTTTTACATGGTCTTGGTTTTTTACGTAGCAATTTTTTACCTGTAAAAAACTGAGTGAAATGTTCAGAGGAAAACGAGTGTATATATATATATAATTTAATTATTTCTCTGAAATCACTCGACGGATAAGAATGAAATTTGACTTATTTCTGCTCCTCGAGTTTCGTAAGTATCTCTTAAAAATCAGACATTAATCTGCAGTCGATCTTTCATAATAAACACATATTTGGACCCTGTTACGCATTAGTGTGTCAAGCGCCAGGTACCGAGATTTGAGAAAATTAACATTAAAGTTTTTGTGATTTACATTGTTTTGATTGGATTATATATCATTTTTTTGTCAATTGTGCAAGTAACTTTAAATATAAATTTTTTTAGGGCATAAGCTTATTTCATGAAAAATACTATGTAATTTTTTGCCGCTTGACACACTAATGCCTAACAGGGTCCATTTATTCCCATAAACCGAAAAAGAGAATAACATACCTTTTGTTTTCTTCCTTTATTTAATTTTTTTTTTCCCCCAGTTTGCGTCGTTGTGACTCGAATGCTCAGCTGTTGGCCTTGGGTTTCGCTGCTCCATCTCCATGTCCCGGGATGACAGCACAAGAGGCGGCCAATAATCACAATGCATTGGTGACCAATCTACTTGTCGAGCAAGCAGAACGAAAGCATACGGGCAATTATACGTGCACAGTGCCAGGACCGCCAGACGCCTCAGCCACCGTCTCTGTACATGTACTCAACGGTAATTGACTCAAAACAAGTGCTTATTTGACAAACAAATAAATTTAGCACTTTATGAACGGTATATACGTCCCAGACCACAGACATCTATATCGCAGGGTGATATTGAGGCGCGCGATATTACCGCCACACCGTGTGGGCAGCGGAGAAGGTGGAGACGATTAGAATCGCTAAGACACGAATTGATTTATTAAGATAAAAATAGAAAAAGACTTTTATTGGAAACATATATATATGGTTAGGTTAGATTGAAGTGGCCGTTCCCAGAGAGGGAACACACAGGTCAATTAGACCCTTTGTGATACCACGGTGGGGCTATCCCCCTTTCCTAACCTAAGAGGAGACTTCGGCAGAATGTTTCAATTATTTGCGGCAAGCTGGATTCGAACCCGAGCCGTGTTGAGACCTCGGATTCGGTAATCCTCAGCTTAGCCGGCTTAGCCATTGCCTCCTCATATGTATATACAGTATATACAAAATATCGCGATGTCGATAAAGCCGAGCCGTAAGGGAGGAAGTCGGAATCAGCCCACGTGGGCGGTCTCTTTTCATATGAATTATAAATTTCCCCCTTCTATATTTCCCGAACCGTTCACTTTTGCGTGATTATAAACTAGACCATTTTTGTTTGTAATTTAATTTCAATTATTTTTTTATAGATGAATTTTTGCAGAAAACGGCATAGTTTTTTGCGAAAAACCATCTTCCCGCAACTTTACCGGCTTATTCTCGCCAAATGCCCCGGTACTGGAAGCACTAACTTTAGAGTAACTTTCCATCACTAAAATGCAACCTATTCTGAAAATATTAGCCTTCAGAAAATTCTTGCCCATTTTTGTCGCCAGCTTTTGGACTATTTCTTTCCATTAGCTTTAGTTAAGTCGAACCCATTCGTTTATTGTTCTATGAGATTATTTCATTATTTTTTTAAATATGAACAATATGATCCACAAACTTTTGAATATTTTAAACAATGAAATAATCACATGAAGACAAGTCAGTGGCTCTAACTGTACAAGGTATAAAATTGTAAAAGGCGAGTGTTCAGTGCCGGATTACCCATTAGGCGGAGTCGTCGGCGATCGCCTATGGGCCCCGCGCTTTTTTGGGGCCCCGCAATATTAGAATTTTTAAAAAATGTTTTTCGACATACCGAAATTTAAAAAAAAAAAGGTAAAATGGTATCCAAGGCTGGAGGGAAAATTTTCCACAGACAGGCAAAAATTTCGATTTTTTAAAAAAAAGATAAAATAATTTCCACGGGAGGGAAAAACAAATGTTCCGCAGCGCGAGGGAAAAATTAAAAAAGAAAAAATTCGAAGGGCGGCAAAAATTTCGTCTTTCATTCTAAAATTAAATTTAATATAAACTCAAGATTTTGGGAGGATAAAGTATTTTTTGACAGAAATGTAATTCCTGAGACAGGCTTGAAAAAGAAATTGAAGAATTCTTGATTCAGAAACATAGTGTTCAAAAAAAAAAAATTGGGTATAGGAGACTTTGCATAAAAACTTTTATTTAATTGTTAAACGTCGACGTTTCGGCCACAAATCACGACCTTCCTCAGGACGATTAATTGTTAGAGGTCCTGAGGAAGATGATTTGTGACCCAAACCTTGACGCTTAACAATTATTTAATTCCCTGGCTGCAAAGTCTCCTATACCCAATTCATAGTCTACAGCCACTTCTCATCACTAAAAAAAAAAAGAAACATTTTATAATCTTTAAAATTGTCCATTTGGGAGTGAAGCCCCCCAACCCCTACCCCTAGGTTTGTTTTTTAGACCCTCTTCTAGATTGTTCAGTTGTTATTTCTTAATTGACTAAATATCTTTATCATTAGAATTATTTTCAATTTCTAATCTTTTTTTTTTTCAGGTGAACTTCCTGCCGCAGTCCACGATGGTTCAGATTCTGCATCTCCGTGGATCACAACGCATTCATCATTCTACTTCATCCCGCCTACGTTTCTTCTTGGACCTCTTGTGACTTTACTACTACGGTGACACAATCTCAGCTAAACAAACAAACAAACAACGCACCTGCCAAGTGCCTCTCTTCTTATCTATTAATTCAATTATTATCTTTAAAGAATCGAATGAAAAAAAAAAAGGTGCCAAAACAAATAAACATACTTGTATGTCTAAAATACGGAAAAAAGGTCTTCAAGGTAACAAAAAAAAAACATTTAGGATATAACAATGTAAATGTAATATTCAATGTAACAAAACGAGACCTTTCTAATGTTTAATTATAAATATCTCAATTAAAAAGAAATTTTTTTTAGTTTTCGCATCACATTTCAAAAAAATTACCCCTCAAAGGAGTCTTAATCTTTTTATGGCTTGAAATTACACTTAGCAAAAAAAAAAAAAAGAAATTGATAATAGAAGTGGCTGTCCAGCGATTAGAATGATGAAGGGAGAGAGGATGTCAGCCAAAAAGGAGCCTCTATCGAATAAAAATCTCCACTAAGAAGACTTTTCGGGTTTAATTAGATAAATCAATCATCAGTTCTTAAGAGATTATTGGCAATCTCAAGGTATACACCATTGAGATGCAGATAGAGTTGTTATATATATATATTTATAAACATATACAAAATTATATAAAAATACAAAATTTGCATATCGGCTGTCAGATGCTCATCAGTCGAATGTATATGATATACATTTGAGACTTGGCCGTGTTGACTGATGAGCATCTGACAACTGATATGCAAATTTTGTATTTTTATATAATTTTGTATATGTTTATATATAACAACTCTATCTGCATCTCAATGGTGTATACCTTGAGATTGCCAATAATCTCTTGAGCAGCGGCGTAACCAGCCTTTGAGGGCGGGGGGGGGGGGGGGGGGCGAAGCTCAACTAAGGCGCCGATTTTCCAGGGGGCTTCATAGGCCTAGGGCGCCTATGCCGGTTTCGAGGGGCGCCAAGGGCTTGATGCGCCTGGGCCGGGGGGGCGCCCCCCTCGCCCCCACCTAGTTACGCCACTGCTCTTAAGAACTGATGATGGATTTATATAATTAAACCCGAAACGTCTTCTAAATGGAGATTTTTATTCGATAGAGGCTCCTTTTTGGCTGACATCCTCTCTCCCTTCATCATTCTAAAAAAAAAAAAAAAAAAACTTGATTGAATATCTCTTAAAAAATAATAAAACAAAAATTTTTAATTTTAAGGCTATTTTAAAGGTGGTGGAATTTTGATCAGGAATGAATTTTAAAAGAAAAATGCAGCTAAGATTTTTTCTTTAAAAAATATATTTTTAACAGCTGACGAATCGGCTTTGGTTAAAGCAATCTTCGGAGCTATAAATCAATGAAACAATTTCATTTTGTACCGTAATATAGTTTTATACATTAAGTTTTACAAATATTATTAGAGAATCAAATATGACTTTATATTTGATATTGTTTTCAATATTGACTTTTGATATAATATTAAACAAAAAACTTTTTTTTTTTTTTTTTAACAAGACATGTGAGTGTTCTTTATTGATGAGGCCAAACATCCCATGGCCCCCGGGAATCGAACCCAGGATCTCCGCTTTTCCGGGGCATAGGCGTGCTATCCATTGACCTAGGTCGAGGGTCCGGTGGCTTGGTGCAATGGATAGCACGCCTATGCCCCGGAAAGCGGAGATCCTGGGTTCGATTCCCGGGGGCCATGGGATGTTTGGCCTCATCAATAAAGAACACTCACATGTCTTGTTAAATATATCTATGACTCAGTTAAAGTCCGAATCGAGGTATTTTGAATACTATTATCTTTTTCAAATAATAGATCTCGAAAAATATTTAGAAAAAACTTTTTGTTTAAAAAAAAACTTTTGTTTTTTTTATCACTAATACAATATTTCTATACTATATATTCTTAAATAACGGGTGTGTATATGTGTGTGAATGGGAAAAAAGTGTGAGTGTTTAAAATATATATATATATATATTGGCGTAAACTAAATACATGTCGACACGAAAAATCTGGTATGACAAGCACAGAACACAACTTTCGATTACCGAAGGTTAAAGAAAGTTATGTGCTGTGCGACAGTCACACCAGATTTTTATCTTCGTTGTTATTTTTTATACATATTAAATTTAATCTCCGATTTATTTAACCTGTTTTTTAAATAATGAACGATAAAGGAGCTCCCAGGGGACATTTTATACATTGTTATATAAAGGTTTGGTTCAATAATGTATAAAATCGATAATAACACTTTTATAATGACTTTTAGCGAGCTCTGAAGATGGTTCAAACTCGGAACCGAAACCTCAACTGAGTGGATTATATAAATAAAGAAAAAACTTTAGCTGCGTCTCTCATTTTTCTACCCTCTTATGAATTAACATCACAGCTTTAAATTGCGTTTTGTAAAAAAAATAAAAAAATAAAATTTTTTTTATTTCTATTTTGGAAAGTTGATAGAAAAAATCATAGAACCGAAATGTTTTTATATTATAAAATATAGAATGGGAATTAGAGGGTTAATTTAGACGTTTTGATTCTTATTAAGACTCATTTGAGAGATTAGATTTTTTTTTCTTTTTTCTTCGTATGGACCATTTATGAATAATAAATAAGAGACGATGATGATGGTATTCTGATTATAAAAAAAAATGTGCCTTAATGTTTAATTGATGAATGAAGAAATAAAAAAAGACAAGTGTTCATTTATTTTCTATTTCATTTGAGTTGTTAATTTGCTTTTTACCGTTTTTTTCGAATTGAAATCATTGTAGAATTATCTTGCTGATTAAACCAAATACACACTCGCGGTTAATACGTATAAAGAAAAAGTGGACGATGTTATGCATAAAGGAACCAAGCGCCATTATGATCGAAATTGAGATAAGACCGCCATCTCTTAGGAAAAAAGAAGATCTATCTCTTTTTTTAAATCACAACATTATTAGTCTGTACACTTTTTTTTGTATAAAACAAGAAAAAAAGTCATTACCATTGGTTTTGTTTACAATTGTGCAAATGAAGTGCCCTACAATGGATCAAGGTAAATGGCGCTTGGTTCCTTCAGGCATAACATCGTAAATGTCTCGTTTTCTATGATTAGTGTCTTTTTTGGATTTTTTCTTTTACCTTTCTTTTTAATTCACTAAAAAAGAGCGCAGAAAACCTATTCGGACCAAATATCTCTGAAAATAACGAAGATTTTGAAAATGAATTTATACTTTAAAAAATACATTTTACATTATTTGTTTTTTCTTGAGCCATTATATTTATCAGCTAAATAAACAGTAATTTCGTTGGGATTACTTGAATATTAAATAAAATATAGTAGAAAAATTCTTTGAAAATTTTTTGTTTATTTATCTGTCATGGTCGGTTCTGTTTTAAATTAAAAAAAATGTTCAACATAGAGAAACTATCATATTGATTTATTTCAAATTAGTTTCGTTCATTTGTTTGCATTGCTTTTTTACTTTCTCTTACCTATATCTATATGTTAATATACATATATATTAGGAACCGACCGAATATTCGGTTTCGGTTACGGTTTCGGCCAGTTTCGGCCAAAAAGTAGCCGAAACTTTCTGCCGGCCGAAACCTGACTCTGAAAAGATGGGATGAGACTCGCATGCAAAAAAAAATGGTCAAATGATTTGCACTTGAGAGAGAATATAGGAAATACAAGTTTCGGTTTCGGCCGAAACTAAGATTGAGGCCGAATATTCGGTTTCGGTTTCGGCTGGAAATCTTGTTTCGGTCGCACCCTAATATATATATAGAGAGAAAGTATTGGATTCATGTCAAAAATTCGATGTCGAGATTTTGACGGATATACACGTTTTGAGTTCCAATCCAAAAAAGTGGTTTTCGCGGCATGGTCTGTCTGTCTGTGTGTCTGTGTTTTGTCTGTGAACAACAAACAGCAACCAAAAGAGCTCAATTATTGTTTATTTAGCTGATAAATAGGCCTACAATTATCAAGAAAAATGTAAGTTAAAATATATTTTTTAAAGGTTAAATTCATATTTGTTCAAAATTTCCGTTATTTTTTAAGGACATTTAGTCCTAATAGGTTTTCCGTATTTAGGTTAATAAAGAGAAATCCAAAAAAAGTCATCTATCATAGAATAGTCGAAGAGCTGGCGACAAAAATGGGCAAGTGTTTGTGAGCCACTCACTTGTATTCATGTGATTATTTCATTGTTTAAAAAAAAAATATTTTTTTTTGAAAATATTCAAAAGTTTGTGGATCATATTGTTCATATTTAAAAAAATAATGAAATAATCTCATAGAACAATAAACGAATGGGTTCGACTTAACTAAAGCTAATGGAAAGAAATAGTCCAAGAGCTGGCGACAAAAATGGGCAAGAATTTTCTGAAGGCTAATATCTTCAGAATAGGTTGCATTTTAGTGATGGAATGATACTCTAGAGTTAGCACTTCCGGTACCGGGGCCTTTAGCGGAAATAAGCCGGCAAAGTTGCGGAAAATGGTTTTTCGCAAATATCTAGAAAACTATGCTTTTTCCCTCAAAAATTCATCTATACAAAAATAATGGAAATTAAATTAGAAACAAAAATGGTCTAGTACATAATCACGCTAAAGTAAACGGTTCGGGAGATATAGAAGGGTGAATCATGGTAAGATATAAATATTTCTCTATTTAAGTGTCTCCTTTCATATGAATTATAAATTTTACCCCTCTAAATCTCCCGAACCGTTCACTTTAGCGTGATTATGTACTAGTCCATTTTTGTTTGTAATTTAATTTCAATTATTTTTGTATAGATGAGTTTTTGCGAAAAACCTCATAGTTTTCGAGATATTTGCGAAAAACCATCTTCCTGCAACTTTACCGGCTTATTCCCGCTAAACGCCCCGGTACTGCAAGTACCGACTCTAGAGTATCTTTCCATCACTAAAATGCAACCTATTCTGAAAATATTAGCCTTCAGAAGATTCTTGCCCATTTTTGTCGCCAGATCTTGAACTAGAAAACGAGACACTTATTGTATATTCCCCCCCCCTCGCACTCCACTCGCTGATATTCAACAAAAATCTGTAAATTAAAACAAGAATATATCAAAGGTGGCGATTGCGAAGGAATTTTATTTTAAGTCAAATTTTAAAATAAATTAATAAAAGATCTCTAAGAATTCTTGAATTGTGGTGAGCAGATTATATTTCTGTTAAGGGGTAGTAAGAGCGGAGCTGTTACGCATGTTTTTGCCATTACGAGTCTTTAAAAAAAAAGCGAAATAAAACACCTTTAAAGTACGTTTAGTCGGCCCCTCCTACTCCCCCTTAAAGAAAATAAATTGACAGTAAGCATACAATTTTTTTTTTAATTGACATCAATAATGAATTTTATTATACATATTTGAAGATACTAAAAAATAAATTCTTTCACTAAACCACTTTTAATATGTCATGTAAATATCATGTAAATAATTAATGACTATTATTAATACAATAATAAAATCCCCATGTATATATAAAAGATGATTTACGAATACCAATTGCATATCTAATATTCATAAAATTAAATGGCCGCAAGAATAAATAAATAAATTTACTTATGATGATAATATTAATAAACAAAAAATAAAATTTGTTAATGTTTCAAATATTATTGTTAAAAAAAAAATGTGAATGTGAATTCGATAAACACACGAATAAAATTAAATAATTATCTATTTATAAATGTAATTACAATTTGTTTTGTTTTAAAATGATTTTTTGCTATAAAACTGTAATAAAAAAAAAAATTATAATAATAGTGTGTATTGTTTATACCTTCACCCGATTTGACGTGAAATGATACTGTCAAAAATTTGAAAAAAGATTCAGTACATTCATATAAGCAAAATTAATTTCCCATATATTTAGTTCCTTATCAAGAAACCTAAAAAATTAAAAGCAAACTGAATTTAATTATTTGATATTAATTAATTAAAGAAAATAATAAATGTATTTACAAGTTAAATGACAATTCTGTGCCCTGTTTGTTTTAATTAATTACAAAAAATAAAATATTTATTTATAAAAATAATAATTGACTAATTGAGTCAAATAAGTGATTTATTTTTTCCCTGATGAGTTTGATTCTTGAAAACGTGATAAATTAATGTATAACTCGATGGACAGAATCTTCAAAAGATTGTATCAAAATTTGGTGTCTGATCAATATTAGGTAAGACTTCTTATACATACTATACATATATATTTATTTATTTATAAAATAAAATTTTGTTTAGTTTATGTAGCCCCGGGTCTATTAGAGGTTAGAAATAACCTTCAGAGAGCACTTTTTATTATATTAAAAATTAACGGAATTCTTAAATTAATTCGCCAACAAACATAATACACTTCTCGTTTCGATCAGGTATTCGGGAATGAATGTAGGTCCTACAATATATTTCACCATATGTTGATGTAAATTTGTTGAATATTTTTTTTTCTTTATTTTTCGACCTTTGATCTTGGTCATTCAGACCTCAATGAATATCTTAAAAATACAATATAAATTTGAGATGTAAATTGTGGCTCTATATCTTGATTAGAGGAGATATGGAAGAAGAGGCAGCCAAAAAAGAAAATTCTCTGAATGCTTAACCAATCAGCCGGAGACGTTTCGGTCTATTTATTATACACCATCTTCAGTTCATTAATTGGTATATTTAATAATAATAAATATACCAAGTCCATTAATTAATGGACTGATAATAATAATAAATATACCAATTAATGGACTGAAGATGGTGTATAATAGACCGAAACATATAACGTTTGCAACTGATGGAGGTGTACCTGGCTGGACCCGTCACGCCACAATAATAATTTAAGTGGAGATTGGATAAACTGACAATTCTTTGAATTTCAATGTATTTTTCTGCAACTTCTTGTATAATCACCGATTTCGCTTATTTTTCTTCTTATTTCCAGCTATACTAACGTCAAAATGTTCATCTAAAACTTCTCTAATATCCTTTTCTTGCAAAATTGTTCTTTTAAAAGCAAGGTAGATAGAAAAAAAATAGGTCTTCTTAACTACAGGAAGCTTTTAGGGAAAATGTAGAAATAAAAAGAGAAAATTTATTGATGCTTAAATATTTTTTTTTTTATTTTTATTTTCATTGCAATATATAACACTATACTAAAGTAACATTATCGAATAATAAGATCTAGAAAAGGGCGCTGTGGCAGTTTTGTAATGGATTAACGAGAGCTTCAACCTTTTGCTGGGTCTGCTTGAGAGTTTGATCTTGGCATCCTGCAATGGTGGCGGTGTAATCGTGACCTAGAGGAATTTGAAGCAATTGGATTTTGTTGGAGGATTCTTCAATTGATGAAGAATATTGTTCTTCAAGTGCGTTCACACATTGGACGCTCTTGGCGCAGTTGGTGAGTTGGTTGTTGACCTTATTGTAAAGAACTCGGCCAAGGATGACTTGACCACGGAGGGTAGTTTTAGCTTGTTCACTTTTCTCGGTGTAATAGCTTTGACAGTTTTGGTGAGTGGCAAGTGCTTGTTCTTCCAGTGCTGCCAATTCTTCTAAAGATCCTCCGCATTGGTTCTCAACGGCATGGGCAACGATAGCTTTAGCTTGTTCAAAAACTTGATGTATTTCACTTGGTCTGTAAATCTTCAATGAGGGTTTAACGTAATTTGCCATGGCTAAACTCTTCTCCAAAAGTTTTTCAAATTCAGCGAGTTGCTTAGGGAGGGTTTCGTTTGGAACTTCAACAGTACATTGAGTAATTGGGGCTAATAATTGTTCAATTTGTAATTTGACTTTTTCTAAGTTATTATTTTGACATGCTTGGATTTTCTTTACGTGATTTTTAACTGTTTCGATATTTTTGTTAATATTCTGAATGTATAATTGAGCAGTGGTCTTTTCGGCATCAAGTAATTCTTGGTAACAACTGTTGAGTACTTCTGTGCCCTTAGCAACGCAAGCAAAAATTTTCTTGTTCAAAGCTTCTTTGTAGTTCTGAACAATTTCAATATCCCGATTGAGGGAATCCAAAGCGTAAACTTGGAGAGCTTCATAAAACTTTTCGCATTGCTGATGTTTCAAGACTGCTTGAATTTGGTAAACTCCCAAAGGCGGAATATTAGCTTGACAATTGTTTGCCTTAGCATGATCAACAATTTGTTGAGCCATTTTAAAGAGACCTCCAAGTTTGTTCACGGAACCAATCTTATTCGATGTAGATGTGGGTGCAGCAACAGTTTCTTGTCCACTTGCTAAAACGTTATTGAGTTGTCCCAAAATATTCGCAAGAGCGTGACCAGGAAGAACGATGACTGGATTTTGTACTTGATTCACACACAATTTAATTGGGTCCATAAGATCATCTAAATGTTGTTGTACTTGTTGTTCATTATATTGTTTGCATCCTTGGACGTTCTTTCCATGATTTTGAATGGTAACAATATTTTGTTTAACGCTTTGAATCAAAGATTCAGCCTTTGATTTTTCAGCATCCAACAATTGTTTGTAGCAACTATTCAATAATTCTGTTCCCTGGGCAACGCAAGCTAAAATGCTATTGTGCAACTGTTGCTTATAAACATTGGCTTCTTCAACATATTGATTTAAATTTACTAAAGCTCCTTCCTTTTTGGTCTCAAAATAATCGTCACATTTTCTATTAACCAAATATGCTTGGATTTGGAGAACAGTTAAAGATTTAATGTTAGTTTCACAATTCTTCTCTTTTGCTTGCTCAAGCAATTCTTTGGCAGCGGCGAAATATTGCCCAATTTTATCAACAATTGCGATCTTGGTAGATTTGAAACCTGAATTAGCAAGAGCTTGTTTGCCATTTTCTACGATGTTATTCAATTCCTTTAGGATATTAGAAAGAACATGTCCTGGAAGTTCGAGAATTGGAGTTTCGGTTTCAGGCAATTCAAAAATAGGAATTTCAGGTTGAACAGGAAGCTCTCCAGGGAGTTGAACAATTGGATGTTCAGGGAGTTGTCCGGGAAGCTGAACAATTGGATGTTCAGGGAGTTGACCAGGAAGCTGAACAATTGGATTTTCAGGGAGTTGTCCAGGAAGTTGGACTATTGGGTTTTCTGGGAGTTGTCCAGGAAGTTGAACAATAGGATTTTCTGGAAGTTGTCCAGGGAGTTGAACAATTGGATTTTCAGGGAGTTGTCCAGGGAGTTGAATAATTGGATGTTCAGGGAGTTGACCAGGAAGCTGAACAATTGGATGTTCAGGGAGTTGACCAGGAAGCTGAACAATAGGATTTTCTGGAAGTTGTCCAGGGAGTTGAACAATTGGATGTTCAGGAAGTTGTCCAGGAAGCTGAACAATTGGATTTTCGGGAAGAACTAAAATTGGCGCTTCTGGTTTGTGCACAGGCACATCAATAATTGGGATTTCTGGCCGAACAATTTCCAAGATTGGTGCTTCTGGTTTGTGCACAGGCACATCAATAATTGGGATTTCTGGCCGAACAATTTCCAAGATTGGTGCCTCTGGTTTGTGCACAGGTACATCAATAATTGGGATTTCTGGCCGAACAATTTCCAAGATTGGTGCTTCTGGTTTGTGCACAGGCACATCAATAATTGGGATTTCTGGCCGAACAATTTCCAAGATTGGTGCCTCTGGTTTGTGCACAGGCACATCAATAATTGGGATTTCTGGCCGAACAATTTCCAAGATTGGTGCTTCTGGTTTGTGCACAGGCACATCAATAATTGGGATTTCTGGCCGAACAATTTCCAAGATTGGTGCTTCTGGTTTGTGCACAGGCACATCAATAATTGGGATTTCTGGCCGAACAATTTCCAAGATTGGTGCTTCTGGTTTGTGCACAGGCACATCAATAATTGGGATTTCTGGCCGAACAATTTCCAAGATTGGTGCTTCTGGTTTGTGCACAGGCACATCAATAATTGGGATTTCTGGCCGAACAATTTCCAAGATTGGTGCTTCTGGTTTTTGCACAGGTATATCAATAATTGGGATTTCTGGCCGAACAATTTCCAAGATTGGTGCTTCTGGTTTGTGCACTGGCACATCGATAATTGGGATTTCTGGCCGAACAATTTCTAAGATTGGTGCTTCTGGTTTGTGCACAGGCACATCAATAATTGGGATTTCTGGCCGAACAATTTCTAAGATTGGTGCTTCTGGTTTTTGCACTGGCACATCGATAATTGGTGCAGGAGCAGTTGGATCTTTTGGTATAGATGGTCGAACGACTGCCGCTTGCAGGCCCTAGAAACAAAGAATTCAATGTCGCATATAAATAATTGTCTTTATTTCCCTAATCACTACTTAAAGGGTAATGAATTTTACTACAAATGTTCAAGTAAAAAATCAATTCTTGGAAATTGAAAAATTCTCCTTAATTGATGATATCTTCTGTAGATTTAGAATGCAAACTTTCTTATTCTACTCTGAATAAAAAAAAAAAACTCTAATAAACAGTTAAATTGAAGATAACTCGAGTTCAAATACACCTAATGGTAAAAAATCATCCAACTCATTTTGAGATGCTTCCTTCTGAGGGAGGAAACGGGAACTCATCTCAGTATTATTACCACCACACAAAGTTCTAATACTAATGACGAATTACTGCATAATTTAAGTTACTGTAAGTCCCACCCATCTTAAAAAAAAATTCTAGCAATGGGGCTGAACATAGTAATAAAGGTAGTAGTGGCCAGATGGCGCTAACGTCGTTGTATATAAAAAGGCACTTGAGTCGGAGCAAGTGCACAGTACTTGATAACGGATGCAGAATAAGCAGTCGAAACGTTGTACAGTATTTATATTTTTAATAAATAATTAATAACAAAAATGTGGTCTATAATTAAAAATTCCCTTAATAATAATAAAGGTAGTTATTTACAAAAATTCTTTTTCAAGATGGAGGTCTAAATTCATCTCGGGAGAGGAGGGCACCTCTCCATCCTCGGAATTTCAGCATATTTCCAATATTCTCGGTCCGAGATATTTTTTTTTTTATTTGCACTGTGGGCTGCTGAGGGTTTATAGTTTTTTAAAGTGAAACTTTATTTATATCGGCACAAATTTTTTCGCTCTTCTATCAGCATGTCGCGTTACATGTCGTCAAGCCGTGACGTCACAAGTCTTAACGTCACCAACGACTCGCACCAGGTTTCTTGGCATATACTCCGAAACTACTGGTCCGATTTTCATGGTGTTTTTTTTTAATGGGTAAAAAATTATCCAGGGGTGGTTTTAGGATATCATTATATCAAATTAGGGGTAGTGCCCCCCTTATCAGGGGTTCACAAATCACTCACCCGATTTTAATAAAATTTAAAATGACGCTTCTCTAGGGTGTAAATAATTGAAAAATGGTATTTAAGACCTCAGAAAGTTCTATTGGCCCTACCAGGGGAGGGATCTCCCCCCCCTTCTAAAATGTATTTTTCAATAGATTTTATTAAAATTTAAAATAGTCATATCTCGATACGCCGCCAGCCAGGGCCTACCATTGCTAGTTTATTATAAGTAGGGCTCGGATTTCGCCCTATTTGCCTTTTTTTAATTTATGGCTTAAAATGTAGGCCAATATGATATGTATACGTTTCATGAAATTCTGAATAAAATAAGAGGCATTTGTTAGTGCCTATAATGCCTATTTTGGCCGATTTTGGGTTTTAGTGCCTATTTCATCTATAAATGCCTTTTTTAGTGCCTATTTTACGTTCAAATAGCCAATTTCAATTTTTTACGAGCTATACATGGCCTAAATTTAAAATTTTTTTGAATTATCAAGAAAATATTTCAAGGGGGGGGGGGGGGGGTAAAGGGGGTAATTACCCCTCCCCTCCCGAAATTTGAAAAAAAAAAAATAATTTTTTTTTTCAAAAAAAAAATTTATTTTTAATGTAAAATTTTAAAAATTAGTACTTAAAATTTTGATTTGCATTTCTATTCTGACAAACAAGTACAGAATTATCGAAATTAAGAAAAAATTGTGTGCTATGCGACCAGTCACACCAAATTACCGAAAATAAGACATCAATTTTTTAAATTTTTTTATATTATTTCTTAAATAATGCCTTTTAAGTGCCTTTTTAAATGCCTATTTTTACAATAAATGCCTTTTTAAGTGCCTATTTTAATAATTTTTAGTGCTTAGTTGCCTGCCTATTTTAAAGATTTTTAGTGCCTATAAATCCGAGCCCTAATTATAAGTTAAGATTAAAAACGCGATTTTAATACCCTAAATTGAATAATTTTCGGAAAATTTTCAGTTAAGGTGCGCGTCTCTGGGTGTTAATTTTGGGAGATTGCGGCGGCCACAATTTTGAAGCTATCGACCTCAAATTTTTTTTTAAATTAAAGCTATTTATAATATCTAAAACTTATAAAAGACCTTTTTTTGATTTTCGAAAAAATAAATTTTTTTTTAGATTAATCGCATTAAATAAAAGATATTTAAAAAAAATTCGCTCTATATCTTATAGATAATTAAATTAGTAATCTTTGTGTTAAAAATAATTAATTTTTTACCGTTAATTAATTACCTGGAAAAATTCAAATGAAATGGAATAAATCCTTTGTATCCCTATGGGAAAAACTAACGCCATCTCTTGCCGCCTAGAGAGTACTGAATCGTCTTCTAACGGCTTTTTGGGACGCGAACCTTAAACGTCTACGATCCGAAAAAAAAACTTGCATCGTGGTTTCTTAAAACCACACAATGATTTTTTTTTTTTTTTTTTTAATTTAAAATTATGGCATTGCTCAAGTAAGAAGCATTTAGACAGCACAAAAGGTTTATTGTTAAATATGGAAATATCTAGTTCCGATGGCTGATCTCTCAGGGTCACTAATCCGAGGCTTCACCGCGCTTGTCATTGTACCGAGGGTGTTAGTGGGAGAGAATTTGTAATTAAAAAAAAAAAAACGAATTCTTACCACTGCCAGGCAGATGACTGCAAAAAGAGCGATCTTCATGGTTGTTCACTGCCCCAATGAATGTTACTTGAGCAGAGCAGACCCAAACTGATGATCTGTTCAACATTTCTGGACATTTTTATATGTGGATAATAATCTGAAAAAAGTATTAAAGGATTAATCTAATCGGTGTTTTAATAAATCCTTTAATATGATGATGAGTTAAGATAAAGAGAGAAAGGAAATGACAAAATATTTAGAAACAGGGCTTTGCTCTTTTATTTAGATAAATCTCACACTTGATCCTTTTGAAATATTTAAGAAAAGAGGATCAATTTAGTTGTTGCTGTTCGGTTTATTGTTACATCATATTTCAGAACATTTCGAGCCATTCGGCTGATATTTAGGATTAATTATCAATAATTACTATGGAAAAATTATTGCCCCATGTTAAAAACAAATACTCTCTGGAAATGGACTTTCGGCGGGCGGTCAATTCTTTTTTTTTTGGAAGGGGTGCATCCCATCCTAGGATTCAGCAGAGCACAGTGTGACTTAATTACAACGATGGTTGTTCTTGGCATATTTCAAGAGTTTAAAACGGGGGTTAATTTTACTCTCTTTTTACCTATATATGTTTGTTAATTTATAGAAAGAAAATATTGCATTCATGTCGAGATTTGTGATTACCTGGTAATTTAAATAATTTGTATTACCATTTGGTTTACAAAAAGAATTGAGATTTACTTTACAGATATTTTCTCCCATTCTTTCCTATTTCTTATCATTTTCATATAATTGAGAATCTTATTGACAATATAATAATTGTAGAGGTCTTTTATCTTGTATAATGAGATTCCTTTCACAAGGCCCGAACCAGTCTGTGGGCTGTCACACAAACACCTAAGACTGGAGGTCAGACGATGGAAGGAAAACGAAAACAAAAACCCAGGCTTAAGACAAGCGAAATAGTTTATAACACTTCCGCAGCAAAATGTATAGAGACTCATTGCTCTAAACAGAAATGAACTAACAAGGGGTCTTCTAACAGAACATTGTCCTTTAAAATATCCTTTTATGAAGATGGGCAGAGATGATGACGGCGATCTGACAAAAGAAACGGCGGAACACATCATGTGCGAATGTATTGCAATAATCTGTCAAAAAAGGCAAATTTTCGAAAGAAAAAATTCTGGCTACGTTTTCTTCTAACTTTGATTCCTGATACAAATTCCACCAGCCATAAAATATCCTTACGCTAAAAATTATAGAGGTCTTTCATCTTGTATAATCAGAGTGTTCTCAAGCGTGCGTCTCCCATCTGCGCTAATATGTAACACTCATATATTGGGCATGAATGTGGTCTAAGATCACTTCCATTGCAAATTGATCGCTGGTCTATCGTCTGACCCTCCATGATCCCTCCCCGAAAGTCTTAGATCCTTTCTCTTTCCTTTCCAAAACAATATCAATGTTAAGACAAAACTAGAATCTATGAATACCATAAATGTAAAAATTTCTAAAATTTGATCTGTGAATTGTTAATGAATTTTATGAGTGGCTTGATGATTTGCAGATCTGTAGACTTTAATAGATTCTGGAGAGTTGGGGGAACCTCGGAAATTAGGTTGGATGGAGGAATTTTCTTCTTTCCGTGAAATTTCGAGGACTTTAGAAAATGTTCAGGGGTTTCAGGGCTGAGGGCACAATTACAGAAAGGGGAGGCCAATCTATAGATATGTAGTTTGAAGTTGGAAGAATTTATTCTAAGCCTGTTGATTGTAAGTACTTTGAACAATGGTTGTCCCGACATTTTTTTAATCACTGCTAATGCCGTTCCTTTTATCTGCGAGGATTGGGACCAAAGGCGGGCCTAATTTTGGGTATAATGTCAGAAGATTCAGGTATTTTTGCTGACTTCTTTCTTCTGTTGTTTTAAGAATTTTCTTATAATAATTATTAGATTTGAATTCGACTAATCTTGATTGATCTTCCAAATATAATTTTATTTTCATGATCTCGGAAATATGCGCATTTTTCTGGTCTCTGAGAGGAAGAGCAAAGGCAGCCAAAATAAAAGATTCTGAATGCGTAAACAATATTCCGGAGACATTTCGGTGCGTTTATTCATGCTCCATCATCAGTCCTTTAATCTGTTTCAGATAATTAACTCGTTTTAGTGATCATTGACACACCTTTTGTGCCAGTTCAACAATATTCTGTAGATGTTTAATAATTTGAATCATTTAATGCTCTCTAAATGGATTTCATGGTACAAAAAAATCCTTGGCTGTTATTGTAATGTTAGCGGAGTGTAAAATGAACTTCCTCTGAAGAAGAGATTTTGACGGATATACACAGACAGACAGACAGATCATTCCTACGTTTGGGAAAAGTAATACATTGTCCCACCAGATTTTTATCTACGGTGGCTTAATATGTTTTTTTTTTTTAATTAATATGTCTCTTTTGCAATCTCAAATATTATAGTAGTAGCTTAATATCGATATCAGAAGTCATTCAAAGTGTAAAGCAAATTTATGTATGTATAATAAATCATTCAAAATAAAAGGAAATGGAGATTAGAAATAGATGTTTATCTTAGAATTTTGTTCAATAAAATTAAACATTCATTCATTTAAATACTATCTGAAGAGCTAGGCTTATTTATTTCATTTAAGGGGCTTCAGGAGGCCACATTGAATCTTTGGTCCGAAAATCCTGAGGCATTTTAAAGTATTTTTCGTTGATTCGTTAATTACAATGTTGCCTAGGGCCCGTTTTAGCCTTAGTCCGTCATTGGATGATAGTCCGATTTCAAAAGTTTTTTTTTTTGTTTTTCTTGTATTTGCCAATCGCAACTTTTCTGCACTATTCAAAACTTGACCTTTTTCGATCTACCCTAGTGCGCAATGTCTGCGTTTCAGGAACCCGACTTTTTTTTTTTAGAAATTATAACATTCAAAAATAATGCATTTCAAAGATTTTTTTTTGTTTTTGTAACCTAAAATCAACAAGAAATTGTTTTCATCTATTTCGTATAATAAAATTGATTATTTCTTAACGGCTGAATATTAGTGTCTTTTCAAAAAACTTCCCGATGAGTTACGTATCTGAAATTTGATATCTACAGGTCTTTTATTAAAATGACTAAAAAGTTTAAAATAAAAATATAATAAAAAAAAAACTTAAAAAAAAATTATTTTATTTAAATTGAACAAAAAAAAGAGAAATAATTTCATTTTTGTTGTTAAAGTTGTTGAATATTTATGACTTAAAATAAAAGCGTGGAGGGTCTAAGAATAGACAATTCCTTAAGCCAGTGGTCCCCAACCTTTTTTGATGTGTGGCCCACTTTTTCCGTAATTTTTGATGTGCGGCTCACTTTTTCTGTAAAAAAAAAAACACTGAGGCCCAGTGTATATATATATAATTTTATATAAATATATATAATTTTTATCTTTTCTTAGACGTCCGCGGCCCAGTTCCAATCAGCTCGCGGCCCACAACTGGGCCGCGGCCCACGGGTTGGGAACCGCTGCCTTAAGCTATCAATCATCGCCCCACGCTTTTATTTTAATTCATAAATATTCAACAATTTTAACAACAAAAATAAAAAAATTATTTCTAAAAATCCAATCGCTAGTAATCATGATAATACATCGCTCTAAAGAAATAGTGTGGAGATTTTAATAAATAACAAATATTCTAATTTACACTATCATGTACACAAGAGGGACACATAGCCCTAAGTACAGTTGAATAAATAAATAAATTTAAGCTTGAACGCACACCAATTGAGCAAAAACGCTCTTCGACAAAACGCTTTTGACGAATCGTGTTTAAAACTGTTTTTTCAATGTTTTTAAATGGATCAACGGGGACACCGATTAGGCAAAACACAATTGGGCATGATTCGACATGTTTTGTCATTGAGCGTTTTTGTCTAATTGGTGTACATTGACATCCAGCAAAACGTTTTGCTCTTGGCGTTCAGCCTTATTTAGAAAATAAAAATAGAAAAATATCAAAACAGTAAAAAAAGAAATGAATAAAATTAAAAAATCAACGATTTTTATAAAAATAAAAAAATAAAAACAAATCATTTTAAATAGACTAGAAAAATTGGCGAGTGTCAAAGAGACGGGTGCCGCAATGGCATCTTCTCTTATCTGATAATAGGAAAATACAATGTGTGTGCTCTTATAAAGAATATAGTTATAAATAATAGTTATTTTATAACAATAATTAGAAAAAAACATAAATTGCAAAGAGTATTAAACAGTATATACGAAGATAAAGGTTCCCTTTCGGCCCAAGCATGCATGTGCAAGAAACAGCTTATGCCGAAAATTAACCTAAAAATGTTAAACTCGGAAGGTTATTTATTCGAAGATAACAAGAAATACTCACTTGCTTTAAACAGAGACAAAATAAATATTAATATTTAAAATGAATATATTAAATAAATAAAATAAATATCAAATATGTCAAGATGTCTATAAAATGGCGGAAAGTTTTGTTTGCGCAAATATGCTTGTGCATGATTAAAATTGAATCGAGCATCAAGCGGCTTGCACAATTAAAATGCTTGCTTCTAGAGACGCTACTGTTTGCTTGTACAAAAAGATTGCACGTGCATGCTTGTCAAGTGTTCAGTTACGTGTGTAGCCGCCTTAAGTAGGCATAAAATAAAATAAAATAAAATATATTTAAAAAAACTGTGAGTTGTTGGCGGACCTCCGGGTATCGAACCCTTTCGGGCCTTGGTGGTCGAGGGTCCGGGTTGGCTTGGTTCAATGCATAACACACCGATGTCCGGGAAAGGCTGGGGATCCTGGGTTCGATTCCCGGAGGCCATGGGGACCGCTTGGCCCGCCAAGTATAAATATAATCTATAATAATGTAATATAATCTATGACTAATTGAAATGAATCTCAAAAAATATTTAAATAAAATATATGTAAAAACTTAAATTACATTAAAAGAAAACTATAAAAATCGACACTCGTCGCGGCCTCTTCAACCAAAAAGGTTGTTGACTCTTCTTGAATTGGTTCCGGGGGGAGGGGGAGGGGGGGACAATCATTGGGTGGATCTATTAAATAGAATAAATTGTGTAGAATCGGCGTTGAAGAGTTATCTGCAAAAAAAAATATTTAAATTATTATATTAGACAACGATGAAGTCTAGAGTATGTAATTTTCTCAAATATTCCAAAGTCCCCCCCCATTTTGTTAAATTTAAACTCGTATTTGTATCTAAAATTGACACACTATTATTATTGAAACATATCATCTCGTTTTTTATTTTTATTTTAATATGGCTAATTAAATCAGGTTTCATCTAGAGCCTACGGTTATCAATTTTAATTTCTTCCATCCCCTCTAGCGGCTTGCAAATTTAAATAAAATGTTCAAGAAGTTGAAGTTCGACGAAAATTTTTAACATTCCATACGCGAGTGGCGCGATGAATTAACAGACACTCGGCGTAACCTTCATTTTTTGAGTTAATAATTAGGGTAAAAAAATCTGATCTTAAAAATATTTGGAATAAATAAAATTGCCTGGTCCATAGCGTGGAAATGACGTCATGATAATAATAAGTTTAGAGATAAGACTCGGCGGCGACTTGTCTACGAATTTTTATTATTTCTTAAAAGATAGGAGAATTTCCCTTTTATAAGGTAGGACCTTGTGATTTTAGTTTTAATTTACCAAGGAATGCCCTCTCGGTTTACGAAAACTCTTGAGAATCACAATCGTGACCTTAACGGCCTGAGCTCTCAGATTTCCGGGCTTACGAAACGTCGATGGAAGGTTTAAGAAATTGTATTTTTCTTTTAAATATTCATTTTACAAGAGAAAATTATTTTTATATTTATAAATTTATTAAAATTTTGATACTAACCATTCCAAAAGATTTCTCCAAGCAGAGGATCTATCCTTAGGGCTAGATTAGATTGTATAGTTTTTATATAATCTAAAAATCTAACCGAAATATTCTCCAGTTGCCTCAACAACTGAAGAATTCTGCTGTTTCTCCCACGAGCGGTATATTGGTTCATGCCGATATACTGCTCGAGATTCAGCATAATATTGCTCTGAAGATCCCTGATTCTCTCTTTCTCCTGTAGGCCTCTGGAATCTGCAAAAAAAATTCAATTTCAATTAGATTCTGAATTCTGAATTCAACTTATCCAGTATGAGGATTCTGAAACTTACATGGATTGAAGAAAACGATTGCTTTTAAAAGGACGAATTCGTTCTCGTCTATTCCGAGGGCCCTGAACTCCTGGACAATTTCTTCCAAGGTCTGATTGGCCAACGTCGTTATAACCGGACCTAATAGATTCCCTGACTCAGGGTTTTGCCGTCTATAGATCCGGTTATTTGCCAGAAGCAGCGTGTCTTCCAGTTGCATGGACCGTTTAGCCAATCCCAATAACAGCACTTGGGAGAAATTGCCTTGTAACAGAGCGACCTGTAGACACAAAATGCTGTTAATTTCTATCTCTATACTTCAATTTAAATTATATTATTATTATTATTATTACCTGATCTTGAGAAGAGAGCTTTTTGTATGCAGGGATACTTCTGCTCCAGGAAATTAAATTAAACAGTTGGCCTGTTATAGAATCCAAAATTTCTTGGATATTATTAATTTCCATAACAGGCCTACCGTTGTCGTTGACGTTCTCTTTCTGGGTCTGAAATGAATAAAAATAAAAATTCATTTAATTTCTCATTGCCTTCACAAAATTTTATAAGAAAAAGATTTTAATTCATTCAATTGATGCAGCCAGGAGTTGGGCCTCTAATAAAAAAAAGCAATTCTTTTTCGGAACGTTTCAGCACTTACTTGCCACCATCACCAGACAAGTTTTATTTGTGCCCAACTGCGAAACGTCGGGGGGCTAATTGAATTGCTATTTACATTACTGTCGCTCAAAAGCAGTGCGGGATTACCCATTAGGCGGAGTGGGCGATTTTGCGGCATCTGAGGCCATTTAGACCCCGTCCTAATTACACTGGTCGACAAGGTTTTCTTTCCAAGAAATCTGATTAGTGACCCTAGTGCATTTTTTCATTCTGAATTCAGATATGTAGTTAGAATTTTACCATCAGGCACAGTTTTAGAGATATAGAGAAAAATAGATTTTAATAGAAAATGTGCTCTAAAACGGCTCTTTTGTAGAATATTCAAATTATTATAATATTTAACGCGACACCCCTTAAAATATGCAGATAGTTATAATACATATAAATTTAAATTTTCATCCCAATCGGAGGTCATTTAGACGTGCCGCAAACGGCTTAAACTTTAGAAAAATCGAATTTTTTAAGATTATTTTTGCTTTGTTCTTCCACCCCTAAATGCAAAAAACATCTATGTACGATATTCTATAGTTCTTTAGCTTTCTAAAAATCTCGTAAAATAATCTGTTAATTATCAATGAAATTTTGAACAAAAACGTCACCAAAGAAAAAACACCAGTACACTCACTGGTCGAAAAAAATGAACTTCAATTGAATTAAAAAGCGAACCCTATCCACGAGAAGCTAATGTATCCTCTCTGACCATCGAGTCACGGGCACTATCTTTATTAAATATTTAAAAAAAAATATTTCTAGAATCTTATATCTTTCTTTATTCTTGTAAAAGAACAAAAGTTCATTTTTTTCGACCAGTGAGTGTACTGGTGTTTTTTCTTTGGTGCACGTTTTTGTTTATAATTTCGTTAATAATTAACAGATTTTTAGATGAGGAAAGCCAAAGAACTATAGAATATCGTGAATATATGTTTTTTTCATTCAGGGATATCTAAAATTGTATTAGGGGTGACCAAAGCAAAAAAAAGCTTAAAAATTTCGATTTTTCTAAACTTTTAGCCGTTTGCGGCACGTCTAAATGACCTCCGATTGGGATGAAACTTAAAATTTATATGTATCATAGCTAGGGAAATTTTTTCCTCTCCCGTGGAAATCATTTTATTATTTTTGAGTGTGAGTCTACATCCCATCTTTTCAGACTCAGATTTCGGCCGGCCGAAAGTTTCGGCTATTTTTGGCCGAAACCGTAACCGAATATTCGGTTGGTTCCTAATTAAAATCTTAGAAATAAACAAGATGTTATAGCCTACTTTTTGGGAGTTACTGTATTTCGTGGCAATTGCATTTATTTGTCTCACCTCGTTCATTAGAGATTCTCCTCTGAGTAGAATAGACAGGGACAATCCGCTGGTGTCGATTTCCTCCTCAACGGGCATCTGCCGGTTGCTGATGCGATCTCTCTCGACCTGAACAGCTGAAAAGTTCATAAGCAATTAATAAAAATTAAATTTTATTCACAACTCGTCTTCTGCTTATTTATCTAATAGAAGAAATTCTGTCATATTTCCAAATTTTTGATAAAAAACTGTTTTTTCCGGACATTAGAAACTGCGATTTGTATTTAAATAAAAAAACATCTGGTGTGACTGCTTTTTTTGTGTCGAGATATATTTAGTTTCCCATAGCACCTTAGTTCAAAACTTGCCACTTGAATAAAAAAGTCGTTCCTTGAGGAAGAAGGAATCCTTATATACATTTATATAGGCTTAAGGATTCCTTGTTCCTCAAGCAATAACTATGAATACGAGTATCAATATTTTTTTAAAATGTGTAAAAAGCCCAAAGGGGATCCCCTTTTGAATCGAAATTAACATGCAAATCCCCATATGGGGATTTAACATTGGCTCTATGGAAGGAAGAGCCGAATTTGAAAAATATGAATTACTACTTCTCTAAGGTGTACTTCAAACAATTTTCACGAAAGATTTTACTAATATACTTTTTAAAGAACATCTAAAAAAAATACTTGATTTATATGAATTTTAATCAAAATCGTTGGAGCCGATTTTGAGAAAATAAAAAAAAAAAACTGAAAAAGAACATGAGTAAAGTATTAATACTCTTTGGACAATTTAATTAAAAAGCTTTGTATTCACTGCCAGACGAGTTGAAGAGCCCGAATTAAATTTTAAATTTCAATCTCTGCTCTTTTGCATCGAAATCTCGACACGATCGCAAGACTTTCTCTATAAATACGAAGACTATAGCTAAGAGAAAGTTACCTTGCATTTTCATTCCCGCATTCAGACATTTCTCCAATCGACAGTAGCGACATTGGTTCCTTTGCTCTAACGAAATAACGCAGGCCTTTTGAGATCTAAAAAAAAAAAATAAAAAATAATTAAATGCCTCCATTTTGTGTTTCTTAAATATTAAAATAAAATAAAAAATAAATAAATAAACTCACCGGCAATGATATTTTTTATTATCTCTGACGCTTCGTCGAAAGAATCCTTTGCATCCATCGCAGCTGAATGCGCCATAATGCTTTCCAGTTGCTTTATCTCCACAAATGATACAAAATTGGCCAAGAGGTGATTGTGGCACTGCTGACGTCACGGTGACCATCTCTGTACCTTGGAGAGGATATGAAGCCTCGAAATTGTTGATGACACCACCAATCTGGCCTGGGAATATTAAATTTGCAATTTATACTGGATTCTCTACAAAGAGCGTGAAATTAATTGCACCGGGAAGCGCGGGACAGAAGACAGACAGACAGACGGACACTCAGCATTTATATAGAGCCTCTACTGTAGGCCTAGATGGCTGGATTACGTGCAAGTTTCAATGAATAAGTATTTAAGCCGATGCTCAGAGAGTTTCTCGAGCCTGGAGACTCGGGTTCGTTTCCCGCCTCAAGCGAGAAAAATTTAATTTAATTGAATTGGCTCCCAATCATTTGATGGGGTCTAATCGGCCTTAGATGCCGAAAAAGACATTAAAGGAAATTATAAAAAAAAATAAATTTAGTGTTCAAATTGTTAATTTTTAATAATTCATTGAAACGTGCCACACAACACAAAATATTGCTGGAATGTTGCAGGAATTTTATTTCACGAAATTCGAAATATTGGCCTTAATATTCCTGCAACATTCCTATGACAGCGCTTTTAAGATTCGGGGGGAATATGGCCAGAATATTGCAAAGCAATGTTGCCAATTTATTGCAATGAAATATTGGGATGCAATATATAATGTCATAATAGAATATAATATAATATTTCTGCATTATTGCAATTCATTAAATCAAATCTAAATATTTCAAAATTATTTTGAAATTTTATAATAATATTGCAGCAATATTTTATTTGAAATATTGCAAAAAATATATTCCTCTAATATTTCTACAATATAAGAATTTATTTGATGAAATAAAATTATTTCAAAATTTTTTGCAATATTACAATAATATTCCAGTAATATTTTATTAAAAATAATATTGCAAATATAATATTGCAAAAAATATTGCTGCGATATTGCCACAATGTTATAATCTAGAACATTCCTGCAACATTCCAGCAATATTTTATACTGTGTGGGGTAGCCTAGTACCTAGTGTTTTTAATTAATTCTAAATTTTGTATAAAATAAATACTTTCAGAAAAATAGTCTGAGGCCAAATTAAAAGAATAAATTAATTTTATTTTTCAGAAAATATTTAGGCCATATTAATTTTAACATTAATATAATACAATAATACAATATTTAAGAGAAATTAAAAAGACTAAGTCAAATGTTTCAATTATTTTTTAAAAATCCTTTCAACTTTTTGACGTAGTGTTTTTATTTTTTCCTAAATATTAATACATGAAGTCTAGAGCTAATAGTTGGAATCTCCGAATACTCACCATCGAAATTGAAGAAGGAAGCCATTTCGTTACAAACAAAATCAAATATGAAATTAACGAGCGAGCAAAAAAACAAAACTTGGTCTATTAGAGATGTCCTCTGCAGGTGAAGCACAAGAATGAATGAAGTCTTGAGGACAGACATCTTGCAAGTGAAATTAGGCCCCGCCCATCCACTTTGAGGGCAACCAATAAGAGCCAGCCACCTTTCTTTGAGCCCTCCCTCTTCCGGCCATTTTGTTCATTATTTATTTAAGATAAGATTAGAAAAATGTTTATCTTGTAAAATAATTGAATTTTCAAATAAAAGGGGAGATTAGATGTAAAGCAAAATATTTCTTTGTCTTGGTGAATGTTTCTTGATTAAGGTTGTTCGGACATGAAGGCACTTGTATTGAATATAAATTAAAAGCTAATTTTTGAATATGTTATTAATCACTATCACATACGTATAAAATAATTATTTGAAGCAGATCTGACTCAGGGATATCGTGTAATTAATTATTTAAAAAAATTGAAATTTAACATGTAGCCTATAAGGAATGTAGACGAAACGAATTATGTAGCCACTCCTGATAAAAATAAAAAGCTTACATTTTATCAATTAACTTCCGTAGAATCAGTGACGTCATTTTTTGAGTGTATTAGCGAGTTCAGTACTTTTTACAACTTTTTCAGGGAAAATACTCCTTTCATTTCCCTTTATTAGCTTAAAAGAGGTGGCGGTACGCCAATTTGATCGAGATATATGCCAAAATAAGGAAAATTTTGAAGAAATACGAAGGCCACATTAAGCATTAAAAAATGTATTATTTCTTACTTTTTTTTGTTTTTTTTTCTTTCTCCATTGTAATTTAATTGACAAAAATTTTGCGCCTGATCTATTCTGATTGAGATAACTAGAGAAATTAATTAGAGTTGTAATATCATTAATAATTTTAATGATTTTTTTTTTTTTTTAACACTTACACTTTTTTCTCATTCACTCTCACATTCACACAGTCTTTTCGGCAACTTAGGCTATATAAGACTTTACGATAACCGTTGTATTGAAAATATCTATTGGGGGTCCAGGCATTTCTATTTAAGCCATCTGGTATCCAAATGGCTTAAATAAAATTATCGGACTGCCTGGGGTCCGAACCCGCGACGTTTGGTATACGAGGTTAGCACGCTAACCCCTACACCAAGCCCCGAGGGCAATGATGATTGTTTTTTACTTTCTCGTACCTCTATATATATGTTAATATATAGAGAGAGAAAGTATTGGTTTCATGTCAAAAATTCGATGTCGAGATTTTGATGGATCTTCACGTTTTGAGGTCCCCTGAATCCAAAAAGTGGTTTTCGCGACATGGTCTGTCTGTCTGTCTGTCTGTGTGTCTGTGTGTCTGTGAACAAAATATCTCAAGAACAAAAAGAGCTAGGAAGTTGAAATTTTATATTTAAGTTAGGCACCCCCATGGGACGTGACACGAAGCTTTTGAACAAAATCGGCCAAAGAGTACTAGTACTTTACTGATGCACTTTTTCAGTTTTTTTCGATTTTCTCAAAATTTGCTCCAACGATTTTTTTTAAAATTCAAAAATCAATTATTTTTTAGATTCTCTATAAAATGTATATTCTCATTTTGTGATTGAAATCTTCTGAAGACCACTTTACTCTTGTTCTTCATAGGAAAGATAGGAATTTCTCCAATGGTTGCTATGGTAACAAAATATAAATATTTTGCCATACTTATAAATTTTACATCTTGAAAATCGAATGTACCGTACTGTCGGAAACTAAATACATGTCGACACAAAAATCTGGTGAGACAAGCACAGTACACAACTTTCGATTACCGAAGGTAAGAGAAAGTTGTGTGCTGTGCGCCAGTCACACCAGATTTTTTTTTTTTTTTTAAATAATGAACGATAAAGGAGCTAACTTCATGATAATTAAAAAAAAAAAAAAACCAAAGAATAATTTTTTTTATAAATAAAGGAGAACCATCATTATGGTAGTTTTTAATTATAGACCATATTTTGTATTAATTGGGATAAATGACTTTTTCTGATTCCTTTTCTTTTACCTTGCTCTTTATTAACCTAAAAAAAGAGGGCGGAATGCGCAAAAATCTCTAAAAATAACGACAATTTTAGAGAAATATGAAGATGAATTTAACCTTTAAAAAAGGTGTTTTAACTTTTTCGAATTTTTTTCTTGATCCATTGTATTTGTCAGCTAAATAAACAGTAATTGAGCTATTTTGGTTGTGATTTCTTGAATATTAAATAAAATATAGTAGAAAAATACTTAAAAATGTTTTTTGTTTTAATCTAAAACAGAACCGACCTTAATTAACCGAAGGTCTCGAGCCGCTCTCGGACAAGGGATCCCTGCAAGGTCTTGAAAATATTCTTGACAGTGGCGGATCATAAGCAAGGCGCGTGTCTAGGGCCCCGTCGAATATGGGGGCCCCCAAAATTGATTATCATATTAATTTTGATCGTGATATAAAAGTTAATTTCATTTTTATAAAAACTTTATCAATTGACTTATGAAAAGAGCATCGGCCCTCCAAAGAATTTGGAAACTTCTGATAAAGACGATAAATCCCTAAAGGGCCTCAGTAAATGAAAGAAAAAATATTAATAGTAGCCTATATAGGGAGTTCAAATAATAATTGTGGCTAAAACAGATGATATTCGTAAGTGGACCGTTTATTTTGAAAGTGGTGTAAGTCCATTTAAAAAAAAAATGTGCTATCACATAATTAAATTAATGTAAATTTTCTATGTATAACTAGCTAGTGGTAAATTCCTTAAAACATTCCCATGTTTTGTACAATTGAAAATTGGTCGGTAAATAGATTTTTTAATAAACAGGTATGTTAGCCTTTCATTTTCTAATGAACTTACACCACTTTCAAAATAAACGGTCCAAGTATAGCAAACTCAAGGGTTTTTTCTATAAAAAAAAGTCAGTGAATTCTATTTTTTTGTTTTTTTTTTTTTTTTTTTGTTTTTTCATTCACACTCACACTCACACACACGTTCACACAGTCTTTTCGGCAACTCAGGCCATTTAAGACTTCAGATGATAACCGTTGTAATTAATATATCAATTTGGGGTTCAGGCATTTCTATTTAAGCCATCTGGTATCCAAATGGCTTAAATAAAATCATCGGACTGCCTGGGTCCGAACCCGCGACGTTTGGTATAGGAGGTAGGCACGCTACCTACTACGCCAGACCCGGGGGCAGTGAATACTATTAATTCTATATGAAGTTAGCTAAACTTTAGCCTATTTTATTTATTTTTTTTTTTTTTTTTTAGGTAAAAAAACATACTTTTTTCCTACACACACATTCACAGAGTCTTTTCGGCAACTTAGGCTATATGAACCGTGTTATTCAATGGTGTGTCAAAGACCAAAAAATTCAAAATTGAGTTAAGCATGGAATATTGTTTCAAATGCTTTAATTAATAGTATTTTTTATGAAATATGTCCTAAAAAAATTTATTTTTAATGTAAAAGCATAAAATTATTTTTACAATATTTCAATGCAGGATTTTACATTTTTCAATAATGATTTATGTACTTAACATGTTGTTTCGTAATACTTAATTTGAAAAGAACAATTTTTCATTTATGCGTTAAGTGCAAGACATCGTAAACAACTATAGGCTTGAGATATATTGTTGCGTTTATGCCCTAAGTATTTTCAATTATGAACACCGGCATCGCTATTGTTTAGAGGTATTTAATATAAACTCAAGAAAATATTAATTTTATTTATTTCAAATTTATATATTCAATACACCATTACTATATTCCATTTGTTGAAATTTAATACAAGTATTTCATAACCTACAAAAATTATAATTCATTTTTTAATTTCTTTTAGCCTAATTCTATAATGTTTTCTATCTTTTTCTATGAACTATATATATATATATATATATATTTTCCAATTAACAATAAATTAATATCGTTTAATTGAGTTTTAACCAGTGTGATTTTAACAACCAATAAAAAGTTATTTACCAAATAATTTTTTTTTGAAAAATGAGAAAATTTTCTCTGAATTCGTAGACGTCAAAATTTAATTTTTTGATATTATTCCTGATAATGAAAATGAAGATGAGGATGAGGATCAGTGCGATTTCGAAAAGACAACAAAAATAATATTAGGTTAGGTTAGGTTGAAGTGGCCGTAATATTAAGTCTATTTCATTATTATAACTTTGATTTACTGTTTCTAAGCTATTTATTCAGAAATTAATTGATGAGAAAAGTTTGATATCACTTTGTATTTAATTTTAAAATATTAATACTATTTAAAATTGATGAATGTGATTTTGATAAAAAGTTTCTATGCTACTAGTATTAAATATAAAGAGACTTTGAAGCATTTTTGCAAATATAATTGGACTTAAAGAATTTTTCAATCATGGGTCAATGGATTTTGAAGCATTTTTTACAAATATATATCGCACATAGAGAATTTTGTAAAAATAATTTTTTATATTTTATTTTTTTTACTCTAAATTAGTCATATTTTTAGAGATAATTTATGAATATCTGCCATAATTACAGTATTTACTTGCACAATTGACAAAAAAAATGATATATAATCTAATAAAAACAATTTAAATCAGAAAAACTTTAATGTTGATTTTCTCAAAACTCGATATTTGGTCTTTGACACACCATTGAATAACAGGGTTCATATAAGACTTTACGATAACCGTTGTATTGAAAATATCTATTGGGGGTCCAGGCATTTCTATTTAAGCCATCTGGTATCCAAATGGCTTAAATAAAATCATCGGACTGCCTGGGGTTCGAACCCGCGACGTTTGGTATAGGAGGTAGGCACGCTACCTACTACACCAAGCCCGGGGACAAGCAAAAATTTTATAAAATGGCCTTAAAGAGCCCTTGGCTCTGTTTTACAGGGTAACAAAATATAAATATTTTCCTATGTTTACAGATTTTTAGACATCTTTATTTTCTAAATTTTATCGGCGGAAATGTTGACACAAAAAATGCAAGCACAGAACATATCTCTTTTTATTTTTAACTTCTGTTATTAAAATAACTTTTTTTTTTTTTTAAGAATAGAAAAGAATGTAAAAAGTATTATACAGTATTAATGACCCCTTTGTTTAGGCCTACCTACTTAAAATGAGAGTTAAGAGATAAGATAAGATAAGGAAGGGTTTAGAGATAAAAGGTAGTATCGGAGGCCTTCTCTATTTACTTTTCAAGTATAAATAAATTTGCTTTCAATAAATGACATCAGGGGTAAAAATTAATTTGTTTATTTTATGTTATCTTCAAACTTTTCATGGATTTAATTGATTACCAATACGTTAAAAAAACGATTACTCGGCCCTTTTGAGAGGCAGAAATTTTACTAACAATTCATTTTTATTTCATTTAAGGGTTGTTAGTCAATCCAATTGAAATAATTTTTTGTTGATTGAGACGGGATGAGAAGCATTGACCTCTAGCACAAGAGGCAGAAACGCCATGATCAAACCTCCCCCCCCCCCCGCCCCACAAATACATGAAAATTCTTAAGCAAAGAAAGAATTTTTATCAAAAATAAAAACGAGATCTTAACATTTAAATAAATAAAGGGAAATTTATTAGGAACCAACCGAATATTCTGTTTCGGTTTTCAACAAAATAATTGTTGTATTTGTTACACGAGTGCACGAGGCACTCGCCCTCTTTCTTTTATATCTTGTTTTTTAAGTTTGTCTAAATTTGTAAAGTTTTGTTGTTAAATTGTATTTTAAGGTCCTGAGGATGGGTGACGTATAGTCCCCGAAACGTTGACATGGGAAATAAATAATTTTGGGCCTAATAGAGTCTATTTCACCTCTATAGATCCTCAATCATAGCCTCCCCCCCCCCCCGTTCTGCAATTGTGCCCTCAGCCCAGAAACCCCTGAACACTTATTTTTCCAATGCCCTCAAAATTCCACGGAAAGAAGAAAATTCCTCCAGGACCCAATTTCCGAGACCCTCCGACTCTCCGAAACGTAGTAAAATCTACAGATCTTCAAATCATCAAGCCACTCATGAAATTCATCAACAATTCACAGATACAATTTTAGACAGTTTTACATTTATTCTTATTCATAGATTCTAGTTTTGCCTTAATATTGTTTTTATATTGTTTTCATATTGCTTTAATATTGTATTTATATTGTTTTGATTTTGCTTTTGTTTTGCTTTTGTTTTGTATTAACTTTGCTTTTGTTTTGTTTTACTTTGTATTAATTTGTATGGTTTATGTTAATTTTTATGTATTTATTTTGTAGAAGATTTGGCCCAATGGCGCGTGGCTAAACGGGCGAAATAAAAAAAAAAAAAAGTCTATTTTCTTCACCTTCCTGTAATAATTTAAAAAAAAAAGCAATCACAACACTAAGAATTAAATTAGAGGAGTCTCTCCGGGAACAGCAAAGCAGCCTTGGAGAAGAATAATTAGAGATTTGAATTTTCAGTTTGATCATATTACCATATTTGAAAAATTTGATCAAGATTTGAAAATTAACAATGAAAAAAGAGTAAATGTTTACTTTTTGTTCAAATTTCAATGAATTTTTGTATGTAGCTATAATAATTCTTAATTAAAATTATAAATACATATTATTTTTTACAGGAAAGATTATTTCAAGTTTGGACCTCAGGAAGTAAAAAAACGGTGTGACTGGCGCCAGCACACAACTTTCTCTTACCTTCGGTAATCGAAAGTTGTGTTCTGTGCTTGTCCCCAGATTTTTGTGTCGACATATATTTAGTTCCCGACAGTACGGAACATTTGAATTCAGATGTAAAATTTATAAGTATGGGAAAATATTTATATTTTGATACCATGGCAACCATTTCTCCTATCTTCCCTATGAAATACAGGAGTAAAGTGGTCTTCAGAAGATTTCAATTGCAAAATGAGAATATACATTTTAAAGAACATCTAAAAAATAATTGATTTTTGAATTTAAAAAATCGTTGGAGCAAATTTTGAGAAAATCGAAAAAAACTGAAAAAGTACATCAGTAAAGTACTAGTACTCTTTGGCCGATTTTGATTAAAAGCTTATTTTTCCGGTCCCAGGGGGTGTTTATTTAACTTAAATATAAAATTTCAACCTCGTAGCTCAATTCCTTCATCCTTAAAATTGCACACACACACACACAGACACACAGACAGACAATGTCGCGAAAACCACTTTTTTGGATTCAGGGGACCTCAAAACGTGAAGATCCATCAAAATCTCGACATCGAATTTTTGACATGAATCCAAAAAATATTATATAAATAAAAAAAAAAAAAAAAATGATGACGGAAATGTTAAAAAAAATATACAATTACTTTACAGTGCAGTTGAACATATTACAAAAGGTAGAGGGAAAAAAAATTTCAGCCTTACTGGATTGTATCAGGTAGACTACTTAAAGGTAAATTATAAATGAATGTTGTATAACTATATTTATTATTTCAATCATTATGACCATTATAACTTTAAAAACTTTCTATTTCGTTGCCAACGTTTCGGGTTGCTAGTCGCACTCATCATTCAAAGACTAGTTTATATTACTGTACATACCAGTAATGCTAAGAACAAACAAATACATGTATAAACATGAAATCAATAGCCGGTACCGCATAACATGTACTAAATTTTGTCAAATCCTGAGGATGAGTGCGTCTAGCACCCGAAACGTCAGCAACGAAATATAAAGTTTTTTATTTATCCTGGCTGCTGTTCCCATTTCCTTTTCAATTTGAATATCTACAGCCATTCAACTCAAGAAATACTTTGTAAGAATAAATTGCTAATAAAAGAATTATTAATAAGAGATCAGCCCCTAATGTCGAAATTCTAACACTAAAGGCAGGGGCGTATATAAGGGGGGGGCGAGGGCCCCCCCCGAAATTTCCCAAACACATATACATATATAGGGATATACAGACATCAGCGCAACAAATTTTTCCGCAGGATGGAAAACTTTGGTTCAGTAAAAGAAAAATGTTCCGCAAAAAATTTCGTGTGATAAAAAATTTAGTTTCTTAAAAAAAAAATTTTGAGTTCGGGCCCCCCCCCGAAAAAAAATTTCTATATACGCCCCTGACTAAAGGCGACCAACACACACCGAGACAATCGTGACAGAAATTGTAACTCAAAAAAAAAAAAACAATTATGATAATTAATATTACTATATTACACAAATTTCTAGCTTTCCAAGCCCCAGGCCGTGAGACGGGCTTGCTTTATTTTCGGTCTCATTTCTTTATCTTTATAAATTAACCAACCTCGGAACAGTAAAGAGAGTTTTAAGGAAATATAAATTGGTAAAAACGTTGCTACACTGTCATGTCAACTAACTTGACAACTTTACATCATTTTTGTCCTGATGAAGAGTGCGATCGGCACTCGAAACGTCGACAAAAAATGTATTTTTATTTTATTTTTTGCCTTGGCTGCCCTTATGCCACAGCCAGCCATCAAGAAACAACTAGTTTATAAATGAATTTTGCCGACCCCACATAGGGATAAGGCCAAGATAGAAGAAAACACAAATGTCTAGCTTTACAAAGCAAGAAAGCGCAGAAAAACATTCTTTTTTTTATTAACGTTAGAGGCTCCTGAATCAATTAAAATATTTTTCTTATAAAATCGAACAAAATTTGTGAAGACAACGAGGATGATAAATTTAATTTAATTTTTTTATTCATTTCAGGCCCAGAACATTAATGCCAACGACATTAAGGTCATTCGTAATTTCCAACAACTTATGGATTCAATAACAGAACTACTTTATATAATAATTCGATTTTATGGACCAGAAGTATCTCTGCTTTCAAAAAACTCTCTTCTCAAGATCAGGTAACAAGTTTTATTTTTTATTAATTTAAATTGAAAAATGGAGTTAGGAATTAACAACATTTTGTGTCTACAGGTTTCTCTTTTTTATTCCAATTTCTCCCAAGTGTTATTTTCAGGATTGACCGTTTAGGTCTGGGAGATGCACTTCTTACTTGCAAATAACCGAATTTATAGACGACAAAACCCTGAGTCAGGGAATCTATTAGAACCTAATAGATTATAGAGTATAACGACATTGGATGAAATTGTTCAGGAATTTCCTCTTTCTAACTAAATTCGATACTCCTACTAAGCAGCCTCTTCTTACGAAAGCAAAAAAATTTCCCCCCAAAATATTGGATTGAATATTCTTTGGATGGCATTTTTTGTTTTTGTTGCCGTCATTTTACTTTTCGGCCAGGTAAATAGGTCTTTCATTAAAAAAAGGATTTTGCTAAAACAACATGCCGAGAGTGAACGCCATATAAATTCAATGGATGGAATTGATGGACAGATTTAATAAAAATACTAAAATCGTCTGTCGCTACACTGATTGATAAATCGAGAGCAAAAGAAATGAGTGATAATAGAAAACATTTTAACACCTTGTCTTGTGACTGAAATTGTAACTAAAAAAAAAAAACAATTATGGATAATTAATATTACTGTACAACACAAATTCCTAGCTTTACAAGACTGATGACGGCAATTAGGGCTTAAGGAAGGAAAAAGAATTGTTTTTATTAGAGGCTCAACTCCTTTCAATTGAATTAGTTACTTATAAAGTGACACAAACTTTGTAAATGCAACTTAAGATGACAAATTTAATTATAATTTTTATTTTTATTCATTTCAGGCCCAGAAAGAGAACATTAATGCCAACGACATTAAGGACATTCGTAATATCCAAGAACTTTTGGATTCTATAAAAGGCCAACTGTATAATTTGATTTCATGGAGCAGAAGTATCCCTGCATACAAAAAACTCTCTTCTCAAGATCAGGTAACAAGTTTTATTTTGTATTAATTTAAATTGAAGTATAGAGATAGAAATTAACAACATTTTGTCTCTACAGGTCGCTCTTTTACAAAGCAATTTCTCCCAAGTGCTGTTATTAAGACCGTTTAGGTCCATGCAACTGGAAGACACGCTTCTTTTTGCAAATAACCGAATCTATAGACGGCAAAACCCTGAGTCAGGGAATTTATTAGGTCCGGTTATAACGACGTTGGCCAATCAAACCTTGGATGAAATTGTCCAGGAATCTAGAGTAGTAGAAATAGACGAGAACGAGTTCCTCTATTTAAAAGCCATCGTTTTCTTCAATCCATGTAAGTATTAGAATCCTCTTACTGTATAAGTTGAATGGAATCAGGATCTAATTGAAATTGAATTTGTTTGCAGATTCCAGAGGCTTACAAGAGAAAGAGCGTATCAGGGATCTCCAAAAATATTATGCTGAATCTTGAGCAGCATATAAGCGAGAACCAATATACCGCCCGTGGAAGAAAGGCAAAATTCTTCGATTGTTGAAACAACTGGAGAATATTTCGATTAGATTTTTAGAATATATAAAATCTATAAATTCTAATCAAGCTCTAAGGATAGATCCCCTTTTTGAAGGAATCTTTTGGAAAGGTTAGTATCAAAATTAATTATAAATACAAAAATATTTTCCTCTATAACTGCGCAATCTCTGTACAGTAAGGGAAAGTGTCAGTTTAGTTGTCATGAAATGAATAGGAGCAGAGAAAATTTGACAAATCAAACTTAATATTATCATTACGTTACTTCCATGTTATGCACCAAGCAATTTCATTTTTACTATATAATTATTATCTATTATTAAAGCTTTTGTGGTTTATATCACTATCATTATGGAAGTTTTTAATTATAGACCAAATTTGTATTAATTATTTATACAGTAGTTTAAATAAATAAATAATACAAAATGTGGTCTATAATTAATAGGGCTCGGATTTCGCCCTATTTGCCTTTTTTTAATTTATGGCTTAAAATTTAAGCCAATATGATATGTATACGTTTCATGAAATTCTGAATAAATTAAGAGGCATTTGTTAGTGCCTATAATGCCTATTTTGGCCGATTCTGGGTTTTAGTGCCTATTTCATCTATAAATGCCTTTTTTAGTGCCTATTTTAAGTTCAAATAGCCAATTTCAATTTTTTACGAGCTATACATAGCCTAAATTTAAAATTTTTTGAATTATCAAGAAAATATTTCAGAGGGGGGGGGGGGTAAAGGGAATAATTACTCCCCCCCCCCCCGAGATTTGAAAAAAATACTTTTTTAAAAAAAAAAAAAATTTATTTTTAATGTAAAATTTTAAAAATTAGTACTTAAAAATTGTATTTGTATTTATATTCTGGCAAACAAGTACAGAATGAGCCTTTAAATTACCGAAATTAAGAAAAAAATGTGTGCTATGCGACCAGTCACACCAGAATACCAAAAATAAGACATCAATTTTTAAAATTTTTTATATTATTTCTTAATTTCTGCCTTTTAAGTGCCTTTTTAAGTGCCTATTTTTACAATAAATGCCTTTTTAAGTGCATATTTTAATAATTTTTAGTGCTTAGTTGCCTGCCTATTTTAAAGATTTTAAGTACCTATAAATCCGAGCCCTAATAATTAAAAACTATCATAGATAGTAATAATAAAGTAAATATTTTTAAAGTATTTAATAATTAACTTGATAATAATTTCATAAAAAATTTTAAATTAAATTTATTTATGTTTTTTCTTGAATTTTACAAACACTTTATAAAAAAAATCGTTTAAAAACTGAGGATTTGTCAATCTCTGTATTTAAAAAAGTGTGCGACACACCAGTGGCGCAATCAGTGGCGATTCGTTTAGGCTTGGTCAAGAGCAGTTAATTTAGTTTTAAGTATTGCCACTATATGTCACTAAGTCAATCTTGGGCAAATATGGCGGACGCTAGACAACCTTAATGAAAGATTTATTACATTTTTAGATTAAGCTGAATCAGGATTTGGTGGCTGAGAAAATCGAATAAACTTTGAAATCTCCAGGTCAAATCTTTAGAAGGTAAAAAATTTTAAAATAAATTTATTTTTCCTTATTTATCCTTGGTAGATGAGTTTTCTTTCGATCCTAAATTTAATATTTAAATTAGTCATCTGAAATTCGAGAATACATTTATTATGTGCATATATACAGGTAGAGATATTTAGTGTTTATCTATTTGCTTTTTCTTTTGAACATAGAAAACTCATCTCCCTATACTATATATTAACTATATGCAATTTATGAATTGACTAATTAGTTAATTTTAACTTATTGTTAAAAGTTTATAAGTTTAAAATTAACTTGGACATCTTAATTAAATTAATTTAATAGGATTTCATTCCTGTATTTAATATTTTGCTAATCTTCTTCAGTTATTTACTTAATTAAATTTAAATCGTGTAATTTTTAATAAAACATTTTGATCAGTTTATTAATTCACAAATTAGTATTACTATATGCCATACAAGAGGCTTAGATAATAGTTTTAACTGTATACACTTGTCTTCCCATTAAGTCGTTTTGCCATTCAGCTCCATTTGTATTTACTACTATGATACGTAGCATAGATAAAATAGAAGAGGAAATGACAGCACGATATATATACTTGGGAAAATCCAAATCTTCTAATTTGAAGTAAACAATTGTGTGTTGTTAATTAACGAGAATGCTTTGGTTGGCTAGTGAAAAAAAAATCCGCCGCCTTTCAATAGAACAACATAACCGAAGAATAGAAAGCAAAGCAAGAAGGGTTGGTCAAATTAGTTGGAAGCCGAGGTCATCCTGTCGTCGAGCTTTCCTATTCCACCCTGGGGAACCCCCTTTAATTAAACCGAACTTCCAACCCCCCACCACATCCCTTTTGTGACGCCTTGCGACACCGTATACGTAAAACTATACGACACTTGAGCCTCATGACAGCCGGCAGAAGAGCCTTTAATAATTTGGGACGTAAACATCGCAGGTTATTCGATGAATTCAATTCAACATTTACTCTTGTAAATAACGTCTACACTCCCTCCCCTCCCGTCAAACCCTCCGGATGTAGCTTTAATTAAATGTTATCCTTTCATTTATTAGATAAATGAATTAGAAACGAATTAAAATTTTAATTTATCTTCTTGTTATAAGGCAAGAAGAAGTAAATCTTCAAGTTTGTTTTCTTATATATATATATATATTCACTCGAATAATATTATCTGATTATTATACCAATGCAGAAATATACAAATACTAAACAGTTAGTTAACAAATCGATCCAACAGGTAACTAACTCTCTCGGTTCAATTATGTAAATAGAGAAAGGCCTAGACACAATGGCAAGACGTAGGCAGTAGAGGGGGGGGGGGGGTTACATTTCATTAATTGGTGATGAATAGCCCTTTTGAGCTTTTTTATATAGTAAGAAAAATAATTTATTAGACAAATTTATATTATAAAAAAGCTCATTAAAAGATTAGTATAAAATTTCTAACAAAGAGTAATTTTTTAAAAGAGATGAAGTTTTTCAACTTAATTATTTTTATCAACCTTTACTAATAAATAATCTCTATTTAAGATGTGTCCACATCTTTTCGGCATTAATTTCCATAGAGATTGTAAATAATTAGTACTTAAATAAAATTGACCTATAATATGACTTTAGCAAAATCTCTATATAATAAGATTTTAAAGACTTTTTAACCGCCTGTTGATTCATTCCTACATTATATTTTTTAACTTATCTTATTAAAATGACCCAATTTGCATTATTTGATTTTAATTATTTTTAAATTTTTTCAGAGCTTTAATATATTTGTAAAAAAAATGAATCAAGGCAAACAAGAAAAAAAAAAAACTACTTATGTTTTTTCTCTTGTACGCTTTGCTCATTCAGAGCCTGGGAAGAGACTCTGATGATAAATCATCAAAGAGAAAACCACGAAAAAAAGCCCAAAGAAAATGAGCCTTCGGAAATCGTAGAATGCGAGTGCGGCTTCCTTACGAAAAATGGAGACCTGGCCGGCAAAATACAGTAATATAATATTGATTAATAACATAGGCGTAGCCAGAAATTTTTGATGGGGGGGGATAAGGATGATTTCTCCCCCCCCCTCCCCGACTGATGAAATAGTTGACTAGCCACTCCACCCGCCTTCGCTTCGCCCCCCTGGACCCCCTCGGGCTGGCTCGGCCCCTTCTTAATTAAGTGCCGCAATTTTTCATTCAAGTCGTTTCAGGCAATAAAAAATGCAAGCTTATATAGGGACTATAATAGGGGAGTATCTGTCTATCTGTTATTCTTCTCAGAGTCCCATCTCAGATTTCTTTAAGGTGCGCGTCTCGGTGTGCTAATTTTGGGACTTTCCAGCGGCCACAATTTTGAAGCTATCGACCTCAAATTTTTTTTAAATTAAAGCTATTTAAAATATCTACAAATAATCGAAGCCCTTTTTTTGATTTTCGAAAAAAAAAAAAAAAATTTTTAGATTAATCGCATTAAATAAAATATATTTTAAAAAAAGGAGCTCTATAAGTTGTAGATAATTAAATTAGTAATCATTGTGTTAAAAAATAATTAATCTTTTGCCTTTAATTAATTAGCTGGAAAGTCTAGAATGAAATGGAACAAGTTACGTGTATTCCAATGGGGGAACACTAACGCCATCTGGTGCCGCCTCGAGTCAATCATGTTTTAACGGTTTTTCGAGACGCACACCTTAAGATAAAAAAAAATAAAATAAATTTATTTATATAATAATTTGTATTATTTTTTATTTGAGAGATTTAATCAATTTTAATAGGCTTAAATTTTTTTTTTTTTTTTATAAAGCAAGACAAAAATCAATTCTTTTCAATGGGAAAATTCTAAATTTTCTCGAATTTTTTGTGTTTCCCTTAATAAAATTATTTTATTTTATTTTTTTTTAAGCTAGAGAAAATTATTATATTTTTTGTATTATAGAGCTTAAATATCTAGTCATGGAAAATGCCTAAACTCTTTATTAAAATTTTTTTTTATAATTTTAAAATGATGCATAATTTTATTTAAAAAAATCATTTCTTTGTTTAGCCTGCCATTTATTGACATGCAAAAGTGCTGCACTTAACAGTTTACGATAAATCGAAGGTAATATTTTATCATATATTATTATTATTATTATCCCCCCCCTCCGTGGCTACGCCTATGATTAATAAAGAGATTTAGCCCTTTTCAGTACATAAAAAATACAGTTTTTTCAACAAATTATATTTATTTCTTTAAAGGTTTAACAAACCAATAATGGTTTCGATAGCCTACAACTTATCTTATAGAGATAGAAATTAACAACATTTTGTCTCTACAGGTCGCTCTTTTACAAAGCAATTTCTCCCAAGTGCTGTTATTAGGACCGTTTAGGTCCATGCAACTGGAAGACACGCTTCTTTTTGCAAATAGCCGAATCTATAGACGGCAAAACCCTGAGTCAGGGAATTTATTAGGCCCGGTTATAACGACGTTGGCCAATCAAACCTTGGATGAAATTGTCCAGGAATCTAGAGTAGTCGAAATAGACGAGAACGAGTTCGTTTATTTAAAAGCCATCGTTTTCTTCAATCCATGTAAGTATTAGAATCCTCATACTGGATAAGTTGAATGGAATCAGAATATAATTGAAATTGAATTTGTTTGCAGATTCCAGAGGCTTACAAGAGAAAGAGCGTTTCAGGGATCTCCAATATATTATTATGCTGAATCTCGAACAGCATATAAGCGGAAATCAATATACCGCCCGTGGAAGAAATAGCAAAATTCTTCAGCTGTTGAAACAACTGGAGAATATTTCGATTAGATTTTTAGAATATATAAAATCTATAAATTCTAATCAAGCTCTAAGGATAGATCCCCTTTTTGAAGGAATCTTTTGGAAAGGTTAGTATCAAAATTAATTATAAATACAAAAATATTTTCCTCTATAACTGCGCAATCTCTGTACAGTAAGGGAAAGTGTCAGTTTAGTTGTTATGAAATGAATAGGAGCAGAGAAAATTTGACAAATCAAACTTAATATTATCCTTACGTTACTTCCATGTTATGCACCAAGCAATTTTATTTTTACTATATAATTATTATCTCAAAAAATCTCGACATCGAATTTTTGTCACTAAACCAATACTTTACTTTCTCTCTCTATTTATTTAATATATAGGGTAAGAGAAAGTAAAAATGCAGGTTACTTCGAGTGTCTCTCGATCCATCGCAGTCTCTCGCGTATGGAATGTTAAAGATTTTTTAAGAAGCTTTTTGTCGAAAATGTGGAGAAGTAGGATAATGACCGCCGACCCCGCACCGAGGAAATAATCGGGCGAAGAAAGAAGGAGAAGAAAAGATCATTATTGCAAGCAGTCACAGAAAACCGAGAAATCAAAATTGATAACCGTAGGCTCTAGATGGAACATGATTTAATTAGAAAAATTAAAAAAAAAAAAACTAGGTGATATGTTTCAATGCTCTGTTAGCGTGTCAATTTTAGATACAAATACAAGTTTAAATTTAACCAGATGGGGTTCTTAAGAATAATTGAACAAATTCCATTCTCTATTTCATTTTTGTATAATAATTTAAATAATTTTTTTGCAGATAACTCTTCAACGACGCTAATTCTCTGTATTTAATGGATCCAACCAATGATTATCTCCCTGAAGATGCAACAAACTTTTTGAATGAAAATGCGACGAGAGCCGATTTGTAGTACAACAATTTAAAAATGTATTTAACATGCACAATTTAAAAAATGTTATTATCAAGATATTAATAATAAGGAAGAAATGTAATTAGCAAAAAGAAGAATATACTATAAGGGCAACGAGGACATTTAATTGAGCCCCAAGCTTTTTTAGAAATTTCTGATAGAGATATGTTTGAAAATTCTTTTATCTCTCTCGGAAAAATCAGAAAGCGATTTAATTCTTTGTTTCAAACGAAGAAAAAACCTCGTGGCCAAATTCTTCCCCTTGGTTCTATAAATTTAAAAAAAATCTTTCTCATATTAAAAAAAGGAAATTAAAATTTGCTTGTCCTGTACAAGAGGGGTCATTAATTATCAATAGGAAAAGTGTGAACATCTTATGATAAATTAGTATTTTTAATAAAACATAAATTTCGCGAAATTAACAATATTTGTGTATTTAATTTTAAAAATGTTAGGTTTAATAAAAATTTCATTAAAATTTAAGGTTATTGCAGTTATCCGGATTGCAAAACATTTAAAATTTTAATTACTGAAAAAATAAATAATAGTACAAAGATTGTACTATTTATTATAGTTCTTGATTAAATTCGCTGGGAACTTTTGTTAGAGGGATTCGAAAGGGAATTAATTAGTTGGGAGGGAACCAGAGAACATCAAACCGGGACAAAATTATTTTAAAAACATCCCTTAATCAAATTATTATAGGCAATTATGGCAAAATTAATTCAGAATCACTTGTTAGAAATATAAAATTCGAATAGGCGTCAAAATTTGATAGGCATTAGGATGATTTTATTGATGGTTCGGAACTATCGCGAATATATACCTCAAATTGGGGATCCATTCCATATTTATTTATACAGCAAAAATCAGTTGGATCTTTGTAAGACTTTAAATCCTTGCCCTATTTTATATTTAGACGCGACAGGAGGGGTTGTTAGAAAACCAAAAACAATTTTGTATTACGCAGGAGTGATAATTATACCAAAAAATCAGCGCGTTTTCCTTCAAAAAATTTTGCCTTTTTGGCTAATCTTTACAATAGGACTCCGGGACTCCGGGCCACCCAGAGGGCGCTGGCCTGCTTCATTCGTGATTCTTTCGTTCTCCTATTTGGGATTCGTTCATACTATTTAATAAGTCGCCATTTTTTCATACGATCTCCTTGCCGCCATTTCATAATACGATCTCTCCGCCATTTTGTCATACTATCTCCCCGCGCCATTTAGTAATACGATCTCCCCGCCACTTAGTAATACGATCTCGCCGCTATTTTATAATTCGATCTTCTGGCCTTATAGACTGTTTTAGTTATATATATTTATATATATTTTATTTATATATATTGCTTTTTTAATTACTTCTCTTAGCCATTTTTGCTCTCCAGTTTCCTAATTTGTGGCATTTTCTAAGGTAAGAATCTTTTTTTTTTTTTAAACAACTTGCAGGGGTCCCGACCTAATTGTTTCGGCCTTTCGGTTTCCTTAGATTAAAAAAAATTTAAAACAACTAGGGAATTATCGGCTTCGGTTCGGCTTCGGTCAGAAACCGTACAGTTAGAAGCGATTCGGTAGCTTTTAAAAAGCCCTTTGGGCTCGCAAATTTATTTTTAAAGGCTGCCGAATAGCTTCTAACTGAATGGTTTTTGACCGAAGGAAGACGAACCGAAGACGACACTAGTGTAAAAACAACTTGCAGGGGTCCCGATCTAATTGTTTCGGCCTTTAGGTTGCAGTTCGGTTTCCTTAGATTAAAAAAAAATTTAAAACATCTAGGGAATCAAAACAAATAGCGCGCGCAAATGAAAAGAACGAAAGAATCATGAACGTACAGCTAATGTCATGCGAGTGAACTAGTGAAGTGAAAGCCAGCGCCCTCTGGGTGGCCCGGAGTCCTATTGTAAAGATTAACCGCCTTTTTTTTTAATTGTTACCGATTTTAGTTTTGCTATGGGTCGTTTTGATAACTTACCTACCCCAACATTAAAATAGCCTCCCTATGGGGAAATACATGGTGTGTGTCCTTCAGCTATTTTAATGCTGAAGGACACACACAATGTATTTCCCCATAGGGAGGCTATTTTAATGTTGGGGTAGGTAAGTTATCAAAACGACCCATTATTAATGCGGTTGTTGTTAATTATTTAGAAACTTTTTATGACGCTTTAATTAAAGGTGACTATTATTTATATTTATTACCTTCTGTTAACTATTTCTGTAAACCTCCTCGCAAAAACATCACAAAATACAAAAAAGACTATTTATTAAACATTCATTACAGAAAAACAATAAACAACTAATAATAACAAAAGTCTCAACAATCCCACTTTGATCCACCTCCCTTATCCCATGACGTCACCATCTCTTCTTACATCTTTAGGTTATTGTCACTTGTTCAAAATTATTTGTTTGGATATAAATAAAATTTTTGTAGATAAAAATGTGAAAAAATTTTATAAAATTGTTTTGGCAAGTTTGATCAATATGGATGATTTAAAAACTATCGAATTTTGGTTTAATAATTTCGCAATATTGTCTCTTTCGGAAAATTTCACTTTTTCAGTTAAGAAAGCGCTTAATCAAATTATCCCATGGGTTTCAAACGCGCGAATTTTCCGATCTAGAAGAAATTGAGAAAATTAATGACATAAATAACGACGTTAAATATGAAACCCAGTACCAAAGGAGTCCTTTTTTCGTCCATTTCAATAAATTTTGGCAAAAATTAAAAAATCAAAATCATAGCTCTAAATTGAATCTCAATAGGAATGAATTCTTTTCGGAAAAACTTTTTGAAATTGTTTTAAAAAAATATTTACCGAATGTCCCTCTTTGGTCAGGTTTGTTTCCAAAAAAACAATGGCCCAGTCGAGCAGCGGTTTTGCCAAGTAAAAAATCATATTTTGTTGGGGGAAAAAAATATGCTGGCAAGTAGATTCATTAGAACAATTAGGGAAAAAACTTTATCCCTCATTAAAGAATACAAAATAGATATTTAGAAAATATTCAAAAATGTGGGTTCAAAATTTAATAATAATAGAGGAGAAGTGGAACAAAAAATCCTCTAAAAATAGTGCATCAAATTCTTTGATTACACCAGGGCAAGAACAAAATTTTCTTTTTGGCCTAACTAGTAACAAAATTAATTTAACTATCAATGAAAAAGGTTTAGTTAAAAATGTGGACCTTTATAGCCTATTAGATAGGGATTATACTGATGCCAATTTTCAAAATGTCCGATACAATAATTAAAGATTTAAAATTTTCGGACGTTAACAGTTTAACATTTAGAAAAATTTGAAAAATATGTTACACATTTTTCTTAGATAAAAAAATATAGCCCTGATAATAAATTCGTTATTTTTGATAGTTTTTTCTCCCAAAAAGTTTTTTTTCAACAAAAGGCTGTAAATTATGAGGAAAAAATTTGGATTATGCTAATAATTATTGGTGCCTATGCAAAATAGATCATATAAATAATATTTTTTATTTCATTAACCCTTTAGGAAGGAAGTAGCCTCAAAGAAACAAATGTATATTTAAAAAAAATTTTAAATTTCGCTATTAATAATAATATTATTTTCGGAGATATCAAACCCCAAGTTCCTATTGATCACACATGTCAAAATGATTCTTTTAATTGTGGAATTTTTATTACAAATTTTTTGGAAAAAGGGATGAATACGTAGATCCAATTGCTTATAAGAGTAAAATTTAATATTAGATTACTCCGATTATATGGGGGATACTTGTTATTTATGTGGGCGCGAATCAAGAAATTTAAAGAAATTCCTTGAGTGTTGCCATTGCAAAAGAATATTGCATGAGTAATGCATTCGAAGGGAAAATTTTTATAGCATGAATAACTTTGATTTCAAATACATAAATTTTGGTCTATAAATTTTTTTTTTGTTTTCATATTTTTATTAGTTTAGTGCATGTGGAGGTGGCGTAGTGTAGAAAGGATGGCCACCACAAGAAGAAGCGAGGCGGGGCTTCTTCTATTAAAATTTTCTAATTATAATTATAGGCAAAGTTTCAAAAGATATTTTAGTAAATATCATGATTAATATGTGAGAGTCGATTTTGCAATGAAAGAATTACAGTTTCGTACGCAGCATCTTGGTTAGATGGAACGAATTATCTTTTAAAATATATCATTCACTCACTCTCAGTCCATAAACACACACTGTACGAGTATATAATAATTTGGTCATTGAACTTATTGTAGGCATATTATTAATAATTACTTTGGCCAATATGACCAAGAGGAATAATAAACTGACAATGACTTGGCCCTGATGATGGACCGAAACGTTGGCCCTGGCACTTTGCATTTAAATAAAAATTGAAAAAACAACTAGCTGCGTTGCTCATTGGAGATTTCCTGAACCTTAAATAAATCGTATTATCAGCTATACACCTCAATTAAATCTTTTAAAATATATTTAGAACCAACATTTTGCCATGTTTATGTATCATTTAATAAATACATAATAAATATTTATTACAAGTTGTTTTTTTGATTTCCTTCATCTATCTTAAAATTTGCAGACACATCATCATAAAGGTTTATAAAGCATGATCTGATGCCCAGCAAGTTGGAATAAGAGCCAGCGAAGGGTGAATTTAATTACCTCGCGGAGGTGAGGGCGAAAACATGAAGAAAAATATTGAAGATCCTTTATAACTTATGCTTCTCGACTCCGGAGACGTTTCGAGATATTTTTAATGTCTCTTCATCAGTCCGTCTACAAAATGTACATATGAATAAATGATTAGTTTTCAATATACAGCACAAATTATAAAATCCATTGTAATAAAATAAAAACATACGCTTACATCGAAAATTAGTCATTATTATACAGCATATGTACATATAAATTTTATATAATGAATACGCCTCGAAGCGTTCATGAGAGGAAATATTCTCAATAGTTAAAATTATATAGAAACTAACAACATTTTATGGCTACAGGTCGCTCTTTTACAATGCAATTTTTGTCAAGTGTTAATAAGATTAGGTACATGCAACTGGAAGACAGCGTATCGCTTCTTCTTGCAAATAACCGGATCTATAGACGGCAAAACCCTGAGTCAGGGAATCTATTTAGGCCCGGTTATAACGACGTTGGCCAACAATCAAACCTTGGATGAAATTGTCCAGGAATCTAGAGTAGTCGAAATAGACGAGAACGAGTTCGTTTATTTAAAAGCCATCGTTTTCTTCAATCCATGCAAGTATTAGAATCCTCATACTGTATAAATTGAATGGAATCAGGATCTAATTGAAATTGAATTTGTTTGCAGATTCCAGAGGCTTACAAGAGAAAGAGCGTATCAGGGATCTCCAAAATATTATTATGCTGAATCTTGAGCAGCATATAAGCGAGAACCAATATACCGCCCGTGGAAGAAATAGCAAAATTCTTCGATTGTTGAAACAACAGGAGAATATTTCGATTAGATTTTTAGAATATATAAAATCTATAAATTCTAATCAAGCTCTAAGGATAGATCCCCTTTTTGAAGGAATCTTTTGGAAAGGTTAGTATCAAAATTAATTATAAATACAAAAATATTTTCCTCTATAACTGCGCAATCTCTGTACAGTAAGGGAAAGTGTCAGTTTAGTTGCCATGAAATGAATAGGAGCAGAGAAAATTTGACAAATCAAACTTAATATTATCCTTACGTTACTTCCATGTTATGCACCAAGCAATTTCATTTTTACTAAATAACGAATTATTTAGAATTTCATTCTAATGAGAACTCGCCTCGAATGCCTTTCTTTTTACCAGCAGGCGAAATTGGACTATCGACTCATTTTCTTATGACTAAACCGTTGAGGGTTAATTGTTTAAAACCACATTAGTCCTGATGAAGGGAGGCGTTGAGTCCCCCGAAACGTCGGCTGTATAGTGGTATTAAAATTTGGCCTGAAAGTACCTCCAGCATTTTTATTTCTCATTCATTTAATTAATTTAATTAATTAATTTCTATGGATTTCTGTTTGATCCCTTCTGTGTACGGAAAGAATGTAAAATAATATTATACACAATACTACTGTATTCCACTTTGACTAACCTGTTGATTATATAAAAAATTGTTTTCACAGGCCTGACGATGGCCCTCTGTGGCCGAAACCAGAAGGTTAGCGCTAGCTGGTCGTCGGAATAAAAAATTTTTCACCAAAATAATAAAGTCATCTTTATTAAATTTATTGCCTAATACCTGCATTAGGAAATAAATTTCCTGTGTATATATATATCAATATATTCCTACATCTCCTGGATTCTAATTAATTTCGTTAAATATGAAACCCAGTACCAAAGGAGTCCTTTTTTCGTCCATTTCAATAAATTTTGGCAAAAATTAAAAAATAGGTCAAAATCATAGCTCTAAATTGAATCTCAATAGGAATGAATTCTTTTCGGGAAAACTTTTTGAAATTGTTTTAAAAAAATATTTACCGAATGTCCCTCTTTGGTCAGGTTTGTTTCCAAAAAAAACAATGGCCCAGTCGAGCAGCGGTTTTGCCAAGTAAAAAATCATATTTTGTTGGGGAAAAAAAATATGCTGGCAAGTAGATTCATTAGAACAATTAGGGAAAAAAACTTTATCCCTCATTAAAGAATACAAAATAGATATTTAGAAAAAATTCAAAAATGTGGGTTCAAAATTTAATAATAATAGTTTTGATTTATTAGTAGAGGAGAAGTGGAACAAAAAATCCTCTAAAAAATAATTATTATTTGAGTTAGTTCGCGCAAGATTTTTGGCTTCTTTTTTCTAATTCATATAATTTTAAAACTAAGGATTTATTTTCGAATTTTTTTTTCATAAAAAGTAAGTAAATACCTTATAAATAATGTTTTTGTCATGTTTCAATTAATTTTAATTCGTGTGTCCATGTTTTATAGGTAGAAATTAGGCCGTTGCGTTTGCGCAACGTTGGCGTTATCCCTGTTCAAAGTCCATCTTTCTTGAAAACATATTTTTTACAATGATTGGAAAGAAAATTTTAACTCTGATGAAATAAAAAAATTAAAAGAAGATTTAGGAGACATGATGGACCCATCACACAACTAAAAAGATATTCACGAAAAAAAAAATTCAAAACCTGCATCAAATTTAATTAGGAATTATAATATGAGAATGGGGGGTGTTGATTTGCTTGTCCGATAGATGTCCGAATATAGGATTTCTATAAAAGGAAAAAAGTGGTGGTGGCCTGTTTTTTCAAATGCTATTGACTTAGCAATCTCAAATTCATTGGGCCTCCATAAAAAAATAAGTGGAAAGGACCATCAAGTTCTTTTACACTTTAGAAGATCTATAGCAATGAACTTTTAACAGTTGCAAATAACTCAAGATCTCAAGGAAATTTTAATTCTCCCGGACATGGGGATAACTAGGGGGGGGCCGCCCCCCCCCAGAGAGCTCCCTGCCCCAAGAAAAATTGAGAAAAGATGGTGCTTTTCAGGCCTCCCGGAGGATAGGTGGTCCCATGCCCCCCCTGCCAATTCTCTAGTTACGCCCATGTTCCGGATCATCAAACCTACTAGATATTAAGATTTCAAATAGATCTCCTGTTCATGTAATGTAAAAAAAATAAATCAGGACTAAGAAAAAGATGTCGGTATTGCCATAGCCAGACGTTGTTTCATTGTGAGCAGAGTTGGGTTTTATACACGATTTTGCTGTTTTATACAGAAATCGCGGATAAAACTTGTATAAAACGTATAAAATGTATAAAACTTGGATGCGCATGCGCAAACCCGACGAGAAAGGAAATTTAAATAAAATTTAATTTTTTAATTATTAACATTTTCATGATATTATTCACTAAATAAAAAGCAAACAACATCGTCAATGCTTTAAAACATTATAAAATATGAAAAGCTTTTAAGCTGTTTTTTTTCGGAGGGGGGTTGTTTTTTACAGTTTTATACCTATTATACATCGGCCTAGTTTTATCCGCGATAGTTTTATACATGTATAAAACCGTGTATTATACTCGGCGGGATAAAACATGCCAACTCTGATTGTGAGCATAACGCTCAAGTTTAGGTACTTTAGTACCACTTCACGAAAAAAGTTGTGAAAAATATCATTCCCAAAATTAAAATTATATTTAATCTAAAAAAAAAGGTAATTATTATTAAAAAAAAATATAAAAATAAAAATAAAATAAATTTAAAAAAATTGTCATGATTTTGATAGCGTTAAACGCCAACGTTGCGCAAATGCAACATGCTCCCCTGCTTAATTATGTAGAGATAAAATTATAATTTTCACTTTTTTAGATTCAGAACATCTAAAAGAGTAAAATAAATATTATAAATTTCATTAAATTTGGTTCGAGGAAAAAATGCGGCGTTATATGGGTTAAGAAAAATATTTAAACAAAAAAAAAAAAAAGAGCAAATAAATATATTAATATTTAAATAAATTTGATAATAATTCTTTTAATCTTTTACTAAGAAATAAACTTTTAATAAATCAATATTCGTTTTTTTAATATTTATTTTTTTTTTTTTTGCAAAGAAAAATTTGAGGTTTCTGAAACCTTGGTCAGGGCATAATGTGCGTGGACCTGGCATCGGCCCGTCACGTCACATCACACTTGCCAAAAAGATTCTTTTAATTGTGGAATTTTTATTACAAATTTTTTGGAAAAAGGGATGAATACGTAGATCCAATTGCTTATAAGAGTAAAATTTAATATTAGCTTACTCCGATTATATGGGGGATACTTGTTATTTATGTGGGCGCGAATCAAGAAATTTAAGGAAATTCCTTGAGTGTTGCCATTGCAAAAGAGAAATGCATTCGAAGGGAAAATTTTTATAGCATGAATAACTTTCAATTTGAACTTCTCAACACAAAAATATTTAATTTTAATCTTTATAAAATTAGAGATGATTATAAAAATTTTTTAAATCACTCAAATAAAAATTAAAACTACGGAAAAGCATATATTTAAGAAAATTATTAAATATTAATAATTCATTGTGCCCCCGGATGTGGCATAGTAGGTAGCGCGCCTACCTCCTATGCCAAACGTCGCGGGTTCGGACCCAGGCAGTCCGATGATTTTATTTAAGCCATTTGGATACCAGATGGCTTAAATAGAAATGCCTGACCCCACAATAAATATATTCCTTACAACGGTTATCGTCAAAGTCTTAAATGGCCTGAGTTGCCGAAAAGACTGTATGAATGTGTGTGTGAGTGTGAGTGTGAATCAGAAAAAATAATTCATTGTTGTAAAATAGACTGAAAACGTGACAACACTGTATAATTCATACGTTGGCAGCTTGACTTAATCTTTCTCTCAAATGAATTATGAAATAAATTTTATAAAAATAATTTTAATAAATTATTTGAAATATTCTATCCTTATTCGCAACTTATAAACAACTAAAGCGCTCAGCTGACTACAGTGTTGCCGCACTTTCTTATACACTAATGAATTTATCAAATAATAACAGAGTTTTTCATCTATTTATAATTTTTTTTCTCATAAACGATTTAGTGAATTAAAATAAATCGATGCAAAATAAGTTCTTCAAAATCTACTTTATAGATTATGAAAGTTAATATCTGGAAGCATTTTTTTTATTACTAAAATTAAATTTAATCTGCTTAGTGAACGAATTTCCATTAGACTACATGTTAAATAACATTTTTTTTAAGTTAAAATAACTTTTTAACGGTTTAGTGAAACGGTTTGAATTTCGCAGGGATTTTAGCATTAAATGAGGAATATACTGTCAAATTTTCGATTGTCTCGTATTTTTAATATACCTCCCAAACATCCTTAAGAGTAGTGTTTACTATGAATTTTATTAATTTATTAATTAGGCCTATTAATGAATTATTTAGCGGAAGGTTTAAAGCACCAAAAGCGTTTAATGAACCGTTAAATACGTTCTTGCAACTCGGCATTAATCAGTTTAATTATTTTATTTCTCCAGGTAAGATAAATGTTTCTAAGAAAAATTAGTAAAATAATATTTCTAAATAAATTTGTTTTAAAAGTGTTCGAGTGTTGTTTTGATTTTTATATGTAAATATGTCGCAGGTTGAACAAATAAACTCGAATCTATGAATTAAACAACAATTAACCACCGCCTCCTCTGTCTTCTTCTATATTCCTTGTTGAGGAATGTTGATGTTTTTTTTTATTAACTAGAGAGAATAAATTTTTATTTAATTCATATATTCGAGTTTATTTGTTCAACCTGCGACAAATATTTAATTGTAATATGAATTTAAAAGTTCAAGATCACGTTTTATGTTTGTACTCATCTGTGCTGTCTTCAAGGTGTGGTGATGTGGCATTTTTGATATCCATCGATGGTGTCCATCTTGTTTGTTTCAGGAGCAACAGATTTGTCGGGTTCAAATTGCTAATGCTGTGTATATAATATGAGTTGAAAGTGGTATCACAATTATAAATATACTTGTTGTTTGAAATGATTATAGGTGATATTAATAGGTTATGTTAAACGAACTTGTTGTTTTAGGAATGACAGAGAACTCGCGGGTTGATTCTTCCTTGGCCGCTCCACGCACTCTTCACGGTGACGTCATTGTGCCTGCCGCGCACTCTAGCAATGACTTCTTAATTAAAAATTAATTTTTGTGCAATTTTTTGAAAACTTGTTTATTTATTTTGGTCCTTATTTATAGAGGTCAGACTTTTTTTTTTAGAAATTTACCATTGCAGTAAAAAAATAATGTCTGCAAAATTTGAACTCATTTGTAAAACAGGAACACGTGATCCATCGCCTATGAAATTTGAGAATTTTCAAAATTTTCTTAAAACCAAGCATTCCTCCACAAGGGACTAAATTAATTATTTCACATTCCAATAAAATTAAAAATTTATTATTTAGAATCTTTTATTGCTTATAATTACCTTAAACCAACAAATAAATAATAAATTAATAAAATTTAAAGCCAGAGCTGGTAAGTTATTTACAGACGAGTAAATTATACGGTTATTTACCCGTAAATTACTACCTAGTAAATAACTAGGTCGTCGTAAATAACTGTAAAAAACTAACTGCCTGGAAAAAAACATGTTAGAAGCTTTTATTACATATACATATACATTTAAAGCATTGACGATGTTTTCTTTTTATTTAATGAATAATTTAATCAAAATGTTAATAAAATAATTAAAAAATGAAATTCAAAATTTAAATAAAGTGACCTAACCTACAACTGTCAATTCATTTGTAAGTATATTTATTATTTTCTTTAATTAATTAATATCAGATAATTAAATTCAGTTTGCTTTTTTTTTTTGTTTCAGATAAGTAACTAAACCTATGGAAAATTAATTTTAGAATATATTTGGCCCGAAAAGTGGAATCTGGTTCAAGATTTTAAAAAATTCAGAAGTAATATTTGTTTTAATTTCTAAAATATAACAAGAAAAATAGAAAAAGAAGGAAATACTATACTATTTAATTTTATCTTAAATAGATCTTTCAAGAATCATTTTATATGGCTTATAAAAAAAAAAAATTGGATTAAAACATTTTAAATACGTCTCATTTTATTTTTAAATATAAAATTTTCTAAAAAAAAAAAAGAAATATTTTAAATGTCAAATTAAAAAGAAATCTTGTTTTTTGAATTTGATGAATTTTATTTGAGTTTCCTTTCTTCGAGGAGTTCGCACCTGAGTTATTTACGTAAATTACAGCTATTTACAAGATTTTTGTAAAAAGAAATGTGTAAATAACCCAACTCTGCCCTTGAATTCTGTCATAGAGTTGGATTCAATTGTGTCATCTGTCAACGTTCCTCAGCATAATTTCTTTTTCATTTTATAATTATTTCCCAATCATATTTTTCAGTTCGATTATATAAAACTATATTTAACAAATGTGTGATTTATGTTTAGTCAAATCCGAAGTGAGGTATTCATTGAAAATTCAGCTGGTTTATAAAAAAAAAAAAAAAAAAAATTTAAAACAACTAGATTACTTTCTCGGCATCGGTTCGGTTAGTTTCGGTCTAAAACCGTTCTAACCGGGACTAGGTAACTTTCTCGGTTGACAAAAAAAAAGGCTGCATAAGATTAGGCGGGACGAACCTGGGAACTGTTTAAGAAACGATAGGCGTCTGCTCACCTTCCCCCCCCCCCCCCTTTCACCTCCGCCCGCCCTTTCAATCTGATTGTCGATGGCTAAAAATAGATTCGATAAAAGAATTTCCTTTCCTAATTTTCAAGTTTTTTTTTTTTTAATAATTGAATTAAATAAAATGAAAAATATTATAGTTATATAAGAACAATGCATCAAAATAAATTTGTTCCGATGTTTTTGCGTTTAATCAGAACATTAGTTAGTGTACAGTTAATTTATATAAAAATTTTGTTAACCAATGTAATAATAAAATTGGAAAATTATTACTCTGAAAAAAATGATATTAATATAAATGTATTTAAGTAAGAAGATCGCCTGCCTGAAGAACTCAATAACAAATCATCTAGGATCTTTTTATAAAATCTTCCATTATCTATAAACATTTCCTTTAAAAAAATCATTGTGTGGTTTTATGAAACCACGATGCAAGTGAAACTTTTTTTCGGATCGTAGGTGTTTTAGTGAAAGTTTTCAGAAAATTATTCAATTGAGGGTATTAAAATAGCGTTTTTAATCTTAACTTAAGCCGGTGGGCCTGGCAAGAAGAATGAACAACAGCCACCAAGATCAATGTTGTTAAGCAACGCCAAGCGAAAAAAAAGACCGTTGAACGCCCGCCGGAAGCCATAGATACATTGTATTTAATATATTTACATAATAAATGTATAAAGCCATTTGATATGGACTCAGCAGCCGAAATTACTTTTTTCAAAAAAAAAAAAAAAAAAAATAATAATCTTAATAATTTGAAAATGAAGAATGATAACGGTAATCGAAAGTTGTGTATTGTGCTTTTCACACCAGATTTTTTGTGTCGAGATATATTTAGTTCCCGACGGAACATTTGAAATCAGTTGTAAAATTTATAAGTATGGGAAAATATTTATATTTTGTTACCATGGCAACCATTTCTCCTATCCTTCCTATGGAGTACAAGAGTAAAGTGGTCTTCAGAAGATTTCAATTGCAAAATGAGAATATACATTTTAAAGAGACTCTAAAAAATAATTGATTTTTGAATTTTAATCAAAATCGTTGGCAAAAGGAAAATGGCGAACACAATTCGGGCTTGTTTAAAATTTGACAAATTTTTGAAATATTAACAATCAAATCATTTTCTAACTGAAGTCTATTTCTTTTCCGTTTTAAGCATGCCGTCAGCAGCTAAATCTATTTTTCTCTATTAAAGAAACATTTTTATTTATTAAAGAAAAGTCTTTTATTAGTGAGAGGTCGATAGCTGAGTGGAACTTGTAGAAAGGAATAAAGAAAAAGCTATTTTTATTTCATTTATTAGGCACTTGAAGCTGACATTTCGGTCAGATTTGCGACCATCCTCAGGGCTGAAAGGTGTGGATAAAACTACTCAAAAGTCCAAAGGCGCAATTTAATAATGACCATAGGCTCTGCGAGTCAAGCTAGCCTTCAGCCCTGAGGATGGTCGCAAATCTGACCGAAACGTTGGCTTAATAAACGAAATAAAAATAGCTTTTTCTTTATTCCTTTCAACAAAAGTCTTAATTTATTAACTTTTTGTCTGTGAGGTCATCAGAGGTTGGTTATTCAAAAAGATTGAAAAACACTCGTGTAAATAATCTCTAGGAAATTCTGAATTCATTAAAAAAAATCCGATGCAATTTGGATTAGGGGTTCCGGAGTTATAGATAAATGAATATTCAGAGTTTTTTTGTTTTCCCACGTGAGAGATTAGCGAATCTTAAATTGGCCAAAGTAGGGGAGGTGAGTGCGAGCATCCCCCCCCCCCTCCCTCCCTCCCTCCCGTCAATTGTCGATGGATGCTTGGAGGCGCCAAGGTCACCCCACCCCCACCCCCCCCTCTTCTTAGAAATAATTATTTAATTCTTTTTATTGTTTATTTAAAATTTTCTTTTATTATGTTTGACAAAATATGAATTAATCGATAAATAAGATACGCTATAAAAGTAAAAAAAATTTTATTTAAAGCAAATAAAGGAATTTCAAAAACATTTGACTCGGACCAAAACCCGGATTTTTTTTTTAGCCAAATATAAAATTCCATTTCGAAAAATTCTGGTGTGACTGGTCGCACAGCACACGAAAGTTGTGTCCTGGGCTTGTCACACCAGATTTTTTACAACTAGTTTCCGACAGTACAGTACATTTTTTTTTTTTTAATATTTTTAAACACACTTTTTTCTCATTCACACTCACACTCACACACTCTACACACTCTTTTCGGTCATATAAGACTTTATACGATAACCGACCCACTTTTTAAAAGTGAGTGTATTTTTGCCATCGCCAGCACTATTTTTATATAAAGATAATTTTACTATTCATCAATTTATTAAATAAATACAGATTTTTAGAGAACAGCATCAAAAAAAATAATTAATTTTTGAATTTTAAGAGAAAGTAAAAATTAATATGTCAAAATAAATTTGGAAAATCGATTTTTAATCATTTTCAGAACGTTTTGAGACTAAAATTTGATTGTTTTTGCTTGGATATTTTATAATACTAAGTAATTCAATCAATACCAAGGCCTAAATGTGTTTATTTAATTAAAAAACAATTAAATTAGGATAATTAGAAAATGAATAAAATTTGAAGATGTAAAAGGGCCATAAATAAACCCCCATTTTATGTGGGCGTAGTTAAATAAAAAAATGTATATAGCTTTATAATTGATTGAAAAGACCAGTTTTGCATTTTTCCACAAATCCAACGACAAATAAGAGAGATAGAGAGATTTTTTGAAAAGCGATTGTGCGCTAGAAGAAAAGCCTAGACGAGAGTGAAGCGAGGCTCCCTGGCTGCACTCTGGGCGCAGATCGAATTTGAAAAAACAAATTGATGCTCTCCCAGCATTTGAAATTATCATTTAATTTCATCGTTTTATGCTTTTATAAAATTTTATTAATAACTTTAAGAATAAAAGAATGCATATTTATCTATAAAGAATTCAATCCTTTGAGAAAAAATAAAATTTCAAAATATTTTATCTTCAATCAAAGAGATGCTTATTTCTCATAAATATATTAAATAACAAAATCCATCCCTTAAGACCTTTAGCTCAGTGCTTGTTAAACTTTTTAAGTCGCGACCCCGTTGGGACCCTCACGGCCTCCCGATTTTTTTTTTTTACATTCTCTTGCCTATGTGTGTTCAATTTTAAGCATGAAGGAATTGAGCTAGGAGGTGTGAAATTTTATATTTAAGTTAGACACTCCCCTGAGGCCGTGGAAATAAGCTTTTAATCAAAATCGCCCAAAAAGTACTAGTACTTTACTGATGTACTTTTTCATTCCCGCCAACCCTACCGCAGCTAGTTTTAATCTAAAAAGTAAGCTGAGCCGTCAGCTTTTCTTCTTAATTATGAAAAGAAAATTATTATTATTATTCGATTCCAATCCAGTGGCTGCTAGAGGATTTGTTTTTTTTTCTAATATATATCAGCGGAGACTAAATATATTTCGACACAAAAAAATCTGGTGTGACAAGCACAGAACACAACTTTCCATTACTGAAAGTGCGACCAGTCACACCAGATTTTTAAATCGAATTAAAACATTGTTTAAGGCAAGGGCGGATACAGGGGGGGGGGTAAAGGGGGTAATTACCCCCCCCCCCCGAGATTTGGAAAAATACCTTTTTTTCGCAAAAAAATATATTTTTAACGTAAAATTTGAAAAATCAACACTTAAAAATTAGATTTGTATTTCTATTCTCACGAAAATATCAGGTTCCGCGACAGAGTGAAATTTCCCGCGAATGGCACAATTGTTTCCGCGGGCGGGAAAAAATTTAGGGTCTCTAAAAAAAAAGCAAAAATATTTTAACTTGCGGAAAAAATTTTCGGCACCGCGAAGGGCACAAGAAAAAATTTTTGGTTCCGCGAAAAACAAAATTTAGAAAAATTTTTGAGAACAGGCCCCCCCCGAAAAAAATGTCTATATACGCCTATATATGCTGTGCGACGAGTCACACCAGATTACCCCCCCTCCCCGATAAACACCTCTGGATCCGCCCTTGGTTTAAGGTTTTATGAATTAGGCGGTATGTTTCTTATTTTATTTTTTATAAAAGAATCAATCAGAATTATCTTTTTTTTTTTCAGGAAAATCAAGGCAAAGAATAAATTAAAATTAATGCTGACATATTTTTTTTTTTATTTTATATTCATTTTTGTTATATTACAAGAGACAAAAGAAATTTAAATTTATCGGATGGTTTTGTAGCAATGTTCGAGAGGGGCAAGAAGTTCATCAACTTTCTGTTTGGCCTGCTTGAGTGCTTGAGCTTGACATCCTGAGATACTTGAGCTATAATCCATTGCTAAGGGAATTTGAAGCAATTGGATTTTATTGGACGATTCCTCAATTGACGAAGAATATTGGTCTTCAAGTGCGTTCACACATTGGACGCTCTTGGCGCAGGCGTTGAGCTGACTGGTGACCTTATTGTAGAGAACCCGCCCCAGGATGACTTGCCCGCGCAGAGCGGTCTTAGCTTTTTCACTTTTCTCGGCGTAAACGGTTTGACATTGCTGATGCGAGCCGAGAGCCTGTTCCTCCAGTGCTGCCAATTCCTCTAAAGATCCTCCGCATTGGTTCTCGACGGCGTGTGTAACGATCTTCTTAGCGTTATCAAAAACTTGGTGGATTTCACTTGGTTTGTAAATCTTTAATGTGGGTGTAACCTCATTTGCCTTGGCTAAACTCTGCACCAAAAGTTGATCGAATTCGGTGAGCTGTTTAGGGAAGGCTTCATTGGGAACTTCAGAAGTGCATTGCTTAATAGGTGCCACAATCTGGTCTAATTGTTCCTTTACCTTTTCCAAGTTATTATTTTGACAGGTTTGCGTTTTGCTCACGTATTCTTGAACTCGTAGAATATTTTTATTGATTTTATCAATGTACGATTGAGCAACTGATTTTTCAGCTGCATGCAATTCTTTGTAGCAACTGTTGACTACTTCTGTTCCTTTAGCAACGCAAGCAAGGATTTTCTTATTTAACACTTCACGGTAGACTTTAACATTCTCAATTTCCCGATTAAGTGATTCTAATGCGTAATCTTGAACAGATTTATAAAATTCCGCGCATTGTTGATGGTTTATGTATGCTTTGATTTGGTAAACACCCAAAGGTAGAATGTTGACTTCACAATTCTTTTGTTTTCCATAATCCACAATAAATTGGGCAATTTTAAAAAGTCGAGCAATCTCGTCCACGATGTTAGTAGATTCAGCTTCTGGCGATGCAATTGCTTCTTTTCCGCTAGACATGATATTTTTGAGATCTGCTAAAATATTGGCAAGAGCTTGTCCGGGAAGTTCCAAGACTGGTTGCTCAGGAGCGACAATGATTGGATTTTCTGGTTGGTTGAGACAACTTTTAATGGGTGCCAAAAGTTGTTCTAATTGTTCTTTTACTTGCTCTAAATTGTTAGCTTTGCATGTTTCAAGTTTACTTACATGCTCTTCAATTCTTGCAACATTTTTATTGATCTTCTCAATATGAGATTGAGCAACTGTTTTTTCGGCCTCATGTAATTCTTTGTAACAACTGTTAATTACTTCTGTTCCTTTAGCAACGCAAGCAAGAATTTTCTTATTTAACTCTTCACGGTAAATTTTAACGTTTTCAATATCTCGATTAAGTGATACTAATGCATATTCTTTGACAGAATCAAAGAAGTTTTGACATTGCTTTTGTTTCAAGTAGGCTTTGATTTGGTACACACTCAATGTTAGAATGGTGGCTTCACAATTTTTTTGTTTTCCATAATCAACGATAAATTGAGCAACTTTGAAAAGTCGCGCGATTTCGTCTACAGCTTGAGGCTTCTCTGATGAAACTTCTGGGGATTCAACTGCCTTTTTACCGTTTGACATTACAATTTTGAGTTCAGCCAAAATATTTGCAAGAGCTTTGCCGTGAAGTTCTAAGACAGGTTGTTCAGGAAGGATGATAATAGGATTTTGTGCTTCATTCACACATAATTTAATTGGATCCATAATTTCTCCTAAATTTTGTTCAACTTGTTTTTCGTTGAAACTTTTACAACCCTTGACTTTCTTTGCGTGATTCTGGACAATTTCCAAGTTTTCTTTCATAATTTTAGTTAAAAATTCTGCATTATTTCTTTCAGCATCCAACAATTGTTTGTAACAACTATCTATTAATTCAGTTCCTTTAGCAACGCAGGCAAAAATTTTCTTTTCAAGTCTTGCATTATATTTGATGACTTCTCCAACATATTGAATGAGCATGATGAAAGCTTTTTCTTTTTCACTATCAAAATAATCGTCACATTTTCTATTAACCAAATATGCTTTGATTTGGAGAACTGTCAAAGAACTAATGTTTGCTTCACAATTCTTCTCTTTTGCTTTCTCAAGTAATTCTCGTGCAGCAGCGAAATGTTGTCCAATTTTATCAATAGATCCCATTTTGTTTGATTTGTTTTCTGAATTTCCAAGGTTCCTGACGCTTTCTATAAGGTTTTTCAATTCTTTTCTAATATTAGAAAGAACTTGTCCTGGAAGTTCAAGAAGTGGAGTTTCTGCTTCAGGCAATTCAATAATTGGAGTTTCTGGTTGAATAATTTCAGGAAGTTCTCCAGGAAGTTGAATAATAGGTGTTTCTGGAAGATCTCCAGGAAGTTGAACAATTGGATTTTCTGGAAGGACCAAAATTGGTGCTTCTGGTTTTTGCACTGGCACATCAATAATTGGGATTTCAGGCCGCACAATTTCTAAGATTGGTGCTTCTGGCTTTTGCACTGGCACATCAATAATTGGAATTTCAGGCTTTTGCACAGGTACATCAATAATTGGAATTTCAGGCTTTTGCACAGGTACATCAATAATTGGAATTTCAGGCCGCACAATTTCTAAGATTGGTGCTTCTGGCTTTTGCACTGGCACATCAATAATTGGAATTTCAGGCTTTTGCACAGGTACATCAATAATTGGGATTTCAGGCCGCACAATTTCTAAGATTGGTGCTTCTGGCTTTTGCACTGGCACATCAATAATTGGAATTTCAGGCCGCACAATTTCTAAGATTGGTGCTTCTGGTTTTTGCACTGGCACATCAATAATTGGAATTTCAGGTCGAACTATTGGATTTTCTGGAAGATCTCCAGGAAGCTGAACGATTGGATTCTCTGGAAGATCTCCAGGAAGCTGAACGATTGGATTCTCTGGAAGATCTCCAGGAAGCTGAACGATTGGATTCTCTGGAAGATCTCCAGGAAGCTGATCGATTGGATTCTCGGGAAGAACCAAAATTGGTGCTTCAGGTCTTTCAAATTCCAAAATTGGAGCTTCTGGCTTTTCCAATTCCAAAATAGGCGCAACAGGTTTATTATTATTTGGCCGAACAATCATTGCAGCTTGCATGCCCTGTAAAAATATTTATCATTTAATTTCTTTCCTATTATCTAATATCATAGGCGTAATATAGTGAAGGATTCACAGAATAATTTTTGTTTAGAGCTCCCTAACAACCTACAAACGTGAAAATAAGTCATCTATGAATTCACAATATTTGATAAAAACGGCCGAATTCATAAAATTAGAATTTAATAAATTTGGATCGCTAAAAATGAAGAGTATTTGTTGGATCTTACCGCTGCAAGGCAGACAAGTGCCAGAATAGCGATCTTCATGTTGATGTTGATCTCCCCTTGTTGGCTCTCAGCTGTCCCTAACTGCTCTCTCTGCTTTGCTCAAGCACCCAGTGCATATTTATATGTGCATAATAATCAGACAAGGTATTAAAAGATTACTCTAATCGTTTTCTGACTAATTCTTTAATTATTGATATTTGTAAATGCTAAGATAACGTCATGTTCGAGATGACATTTTTGCTTAACAAATCCGGTCAAAGTCAATATGAAATTAATCGAAAAATATGGGAAATGACTTCCCCGAGACTTTCTCGAATATTCTTTTAGAATTACGTCTGGGTGTGTGTGTGAACACGATTGCTTAAAAACCAAAGCAGCTAGATGGATGAAATTTGGTATATGCTCCTTACACTAAAATTGTAGATTTCTATCAACTTTTGGAATAAATACGTCACTTGGAAGTAGTACTTTACCTAATAAGTTTTTTCAGAAATTTCGAAATTTTCAATTTTTTTGTTATATTATAAGAAAATACTCAATTTTAAAGTTTTTATTCTTTGACATTTTATACAGTTAGTAGCGCAAGTTACTAACTCGTAACGAAAACGTGAAAAACTTTAAAGAAAAATTTTTCACAGCGGCGCATAAATGGAAAATTTTTCTTTAAAGTTTTTCACCTATTCGTTACGAGTTAGTAACTTGCGCGACTAACTGCATATAAGGGGAAGTGAGTTTTATTGGTGCAGGTCGAGGGTCCGGTGGCCTGGTGCAATGGATAGCACGCCTATGCCCCGGAAAGGCGGAGATCCTGGGTTCGATTCCCGGGGGCCATGGGATGTTTGGCCTCATCAATAAAAAACACTCACATGTCTTGTTAAATAATATCATAATATTCCTTAAAAACTGTCTAGGATCCGAACCCGCGACCCTTGGAATACAAGGCTAACACCCTAGGGAGTATGGAAAATTTTTTGAAAATTAGGCATTGAAATTGGCGTTTTTAGCTATCCTGAGACGTGAAAATTTATAATTTTTTTTTTAGTTTTAAAATATTAAATAAAACTTTTGAATTTTTGTTGTCCAATGGGGGGGGGGGGGGGCCCGGGCCCCTCTGGGACCGCTAGTGATTATATATAATTTCTTATTTATAAAACGCTATGATTAATCTCGCTAGAAGACATGTTGTAAAGACAATGGTGCCAACCGAAGAATGGCGTTTGGCACCACATGTCTTCTAGCGAGATTAATCACAGCTTTTATGACAAAATTAAGGGCTAATTGTTTTTTTTTTGACACCTCATGGTCCTGAAGAAGGAGTCGTTTTGGCTCCGAAACGTCGACTTATAGCGGACGGAATTAATTCAAATAAATTAACCATCAGCTCCGGATTTTATTTATTCATCCTTCTCAATCTATTTATTTTATTATACATTTCAACACCCCGATCCAGAGATAGAGCTCACGCTTCATGATTGAAAAACATTTATATTGTATCATTCAAAAGTATCCGCTCTAGCAGTGCACCCTATCGGGGAGAGAGCGTTTTGAAAAAGATTAGAAAATGAACTTTTATGATTTGTTCAATGAACAAAAATAAAGACAGACACCTGTCAATGGCTTGGATGATAAAATTCTTTTATTTTGCATTAATTCAACTGCATTCAGACAAAGAAAAGGAAATCTCTAATCTCTTTGATTATTAATCCATTCATAAACTCCATCTTATCAAGATAAAATAATTCATAATCATTTTTTTTTTTTTTTTCAACAAAATAATCCTTATTTATTACACTCGTATTTTGGCCCCTGTCAATAACAAATTCTTTTTTTTTTGTTTTCAAAAATGAGTCTTCATTTTATTACACTAGTCGACAAAAATGAACTTTTTTTTTCTTTGACAAGAATAAAGATATGAAATTCTAGAAGTATTTTTTATGCTGAATTCAGATATCAATTCAGTTTTTCCCCATCAGGCACAGTTTTAGAGATATAGAGAAAAATAGATTTTAATAGAAAATGTGCTCTAAAACGGCTTTTATTTAGAATGTTAAGATTATTTTTAACTCGACACCCAGTCAAAATATGCAGATATTTAGAATACATATAAATTTAAAGTTTCAGCCCAATCGGAGGTCATTTAGACGTGCCGCAAACGGCTTAAAGTTTAGAAAAATCGAAATTTTTAAGATTTTCTTTGCTTTGGTCACCCCTAATACAATTTTAGATATCCCTGAATGCAAAAAACATATATGTACGATATTCTATAGTTCTTTGACATTCTAAAAATCATTCATTCATAAAAATCTGTTAATTATTAACGAAATTATGAACAAAAACGTCAGCAAAGAAAAAACACAAGTACACTCACTGGACGAAAAAATGGACTTCTTTTTCTTTTACAAGTATAAAGAAAGATATGAGATTCTATAAATATTTTTTTTAAAATAATATTTAATAAAGTTAGTGCCCGTGACCTCAGAGAGGATACATAAGCTTCTCGTGGATAGGGTTCGCTTTTTAATTCAATTGAAGTCAATTTTTTTCGACCAGTGAGTGTACTTGTGTGAAAGCTAAAGAACTATAGAATATCGTACATATATGTTTTTTGCATTCAGGGATCTCTAAAATTGTATTAGGGGTGACCAAAGAAAAAAAAATCTTGAAAATTTCGATTTTTCTAAACTTTAAGCCGTTTGCTGCACGTCTAAATGACCTCCGATTGGAATGAAACTTAAAATTTATATGTATTCTAAATACCTGAATATTTTTACGGGGTGCGGCGTTAAAAATAATTTGAACATTCTAAATAAAAGCCGTTTTAGAGCACATTTTCAATCAAAATCTATTTTGCTCTATACATCTCTAAAACTGTGCCTGATAAAAAAAATTCTAACGACATATCTGAATTCAGGGTGAAAAAATGCACTAGATTCACTAATCAGATTTCTTGGAAAGAAAACCTTGTCGACTAGTGTTATCAATATGACCCGCGTGACGTCATTTCGAACATTCAGTTTTTTTACTTTCTCTTACCTATGTATATATGTAATATATATATAGAGAGAAAGTATTGGATTCATGTCAAAAATTCGATGTCGAGATTTTGATGGATCTTCACGTTTTGAGGTCCCCTGAATCCAAAAAAGTGGTTTTCGCGACATGGTCTGTCTGTGGGTGGGTGGGTGGGTGGGTGGGTGGGTGGGTGTGTGTCAAATTTTAAGCATGAAGGAATTGAGCTATGAGGCTGAAATTTTATATTTAAGTTAAACACCCCCGGGACCGGAAAAATAAGCTTTTAATCAAAATCGGCCAAAGAGTACTAGTACTTTACTGATGTACTTTTTCAGTTTTTTTCGATTTTCTCAAAATTCGCTCTAACGATTTTGATTAAAATTCAAAAATCAATTATTTTTTAGATGCTCTTTCAAATGTATATTCTCGTTTTGCCCTCAAAATTGTTTGAAGCACACTTTACTCTTGTGCTTCATTGGAAAGATAGGAGAAATGGTTGCCATGGTAACAAAATATAAATATTTTCCCATACTTATAAATTTTACATCTGAATTCAAATATTCCCTACTGCCGGGAACTAAATACATGTCGACACAAAAAATCTGGTGTGACAAGCACAGTGCACAACTTTCGATTACCGAAGGTAAGAGAAAGTTGTGTGCTGTGCGCCAGTCACACCAGATTTTTAAAGCTCGATAGAACTTGAAATTGTAAAAAAATTAAACTTTTTTATTTAGATTGAAGAAATAAAGAGGCTGTTATATTTAGGATAAAGAAGCAAGCAGCCAGATAGTTAGTCTCCACGAAATGAAACTCTCTGTTGAGGAAACAGTTTCGGTTTTAATGAAACATAAGTTCATTTATCGAGCTGAAAGCATTGTATAATTAGAAAAAATCAAAATAACAAAAAAATTATTTGAATATTTACAAACAATAATATATAACGGATACATACATACATTAAAATTTATTTAATATTCGTTTATTTAATAAATTGTGAGTGCGGAGATTGCTAATAAAGAGAAATAAAAAAATAACTGTTTGAAAATTTTATATAAGATAAAAGGGAAAATTTCAGAGAATATAGAACGATGATCCTTTTTACTATCATTTGATTGGTTGAACGGATGGTTAGATTAAAAGAAAAAATATATTCTTAATTATTCAATTTTAGTTGCATGTGAATATTCTCTAGGAAATTCTAAACTCATTACAAAAAATCCGATGCGAATTGGATGCGCCGTTTCCGAGTTATAGACATTTGAATTATCAAGATTTTATTCATTCCCAATGTAATTATTTCCGGGCTCTTAAATTGACCAAAGGAGGGGAGGGCGGCGAGTTGCAGGCTCCCCCTCCCCGCCGCTCTGATTGTCGCCAGGCGCCCCTCCCCTCGTTTCTAAGAAATATTATTTCTCTTTTTAATAATAATAATTTAATAGCTTTTAAAATTTTTTTTGGACATTTGGAAGAATTATAAAAATTGAACGAGAAAAAAAAAATTAATTAAGCAGTCAGAGAATATTGCCAAATAAATGATAAAGTTATATATTTATTTAGATGTAAAATCTTTCAATTCTTCATCATCACATGACTGTTATATTTATTTAAACACAAGCGATATTTCCATCTTGTAGGGTAGTTAAATATCAAAGTGTAAAATTTAATTTAGATGAAATGATTTGAGTACTTCAAACAATTTTCACAAAATATTACTGATGTACACATCTAAATAATTGATTTATATGAATTTTAATCTAAAAAATAAAAGTTTTAAATTTGGTTACCATGGCAACCATTTCTCATATCTTTCCTATGAAGAACAAGAGTAAAGTGGTCTTCAGAAGATTTCAACGGCAAAATGAGAATATACATTTTAAAAAGCATCTAAATAATAATTGATTTATTAATTTAAAAAAAAAATCGTTAGAGCGAATTTTGAGAAAATCGAAAAAAACTGAAAAACTACAACAGTAAAGTATTAGTACTCTTTGGCTGATTTTGATTAAAAGCTTATTTCCACGCCTCAGGAGGTTGTATAACTTAAATATAAAATTTCACCCTCCTAGCTCAATTCCTTCATGCTTAAAATTGAACACACATAGGCAAGAGAATGTAAAAAAAAAGGGGGGGCCGTGAGGGTCGCAACGGGGCCGCGAATCAAAAAGTTTAACAAGCACTGAACTAAAGGTCCAGTGGCGTAGCGAGCTTAACTCGCGCCCGGGGGACATTACCTTTTTAGCGCCTCCCCCCCCCCCATTCGAAAACCATATAATATAATATGTAAAATATACATAATTATTTTTGTTTTGCGGACCATTTGGCGCCCATTTGTGAGTAGCACCCGGGGCATGATGCCCCCCCCTCCCCTCTCGCTACGCCACAAGCTACTATCTATCTATTAAACACAACACAAGGCATGTGATACATCGTTTCTGGATAAAATTTCACCGTAGAATAAGAATTTGCAGACGAAATTTTAATATCTCTAATAGTTGTCGATTAATTGATACAAATTCTAAAAATATGAGATTTTTAATTTAACCACTTCTTAAACATATGATACGGGGAAAATATGGGGGATTTGATGAGGATTAAGAATCTACTTTTGTTATTTTTGTATCTCAATTATTTTTCGAGTTATACTCAAAAAACGATACAAAATTTGAGGAGGCTTAATATCATTAAACATAAAAGGTAGAAGATATTTAAGATATCGAATAAATTCTGTATTTAATGCAGATAACGAATCAATAAACACCAATTTTATATCTTTTTTAGTTTTTAGCAAATTTACGAAAATTCAAGCAAACATAGATGTCACATTCTCTTATTAAATAGAGCAAACTAGTAATTGACATAAATGTGTAAGATTCAGGATTTAGTGCTGATTCTAATGCACTATTCACTATTTCGATATATTGAATAGTTTTGGATTTTTTATTATTTTTAGGACATTCCTTGGCCGAAAATGGATTGTTTTAGGTTAGAATATTTTATATTTTAATTTATTCAATCGATATCAAGCCCTAAATGTGTTTATTTAATTAAAAAAAACAATAAATTAGAAAATATAGGCGGGAGTTGACGTTAGACGTCATCAATAAACCCTCATTTTATGTGGGCGTAGCTAAATAAAAAAATTCCAATGGCTTTATAATTGATTCAAGAGACCAGTTTTGCATTTTGCCTCAAATCCGTGAATAAATAAGAGAGATATAGCGATTTTTTGAAAAGCGATCTCGCGCGAGACGAAAGGCTTAGACAAGAGTTACGCAAGTCTCCCTGGCTGGTGTCTGGGCGCCGATCGAATTGGAAAAAAATTTGATGCTCTTCCATTAGTTGAAATAATTGTCAAATTGAATTGATTTCATCTGTTTATACTCAAATTTTATAAAATTTAATTCTAAAAATGGCTCTAATGTTGCTAAATTAAGGGAACTTAGAAATTTTTTTATACATGTTGTGGGTTGTGTATAAACAACGATTTGCTAAAATAAAATTAACAAGCCTCAAAAAATTGAAAGCCTGAATTGATAAAAACAAGGACTAGAATAGTGTCACAGAGGACATAAAATTTCATTCAATTCTGATATGAAATGAAATTTTTTTTTTAGAGCGAGTCCTTTGAGAAAAGTTGGCTCTGCTTGGACCCCGAGCACATTCGTTAACTTTAGAGCGCTAATTTAACGAAATTATTAGAGCTAGAAGGCTAGAAATTTTATATACACGTATAGGCAAACATTCAGAGATCCTTTTGACTTGAATATCTCCACTGTCTTAAGAGGTATAATTATGATGAATATACGGCTAAAGATTTCACCATTTCCTATCATTCTATTTTACCGCGCTGCGGTAATAATTTGAAAGTTTAAAACATTTTAGATTCCAAATTCATAAATCAATTCATTTTTTACATGCTCTTTAAAATGTATATTCTCATTTTGCTCTCAGAATTGTTTGAAGCACACTTCACTCTTGTACTTCATAGTAAAGATAGGGGTAACCAAATGGCTTAAATAAGGGGATTGTGTCTTTTTCCTTATCCTTTTCATTCATTGTATATTTCAATAAACTATACTGTATAACTATATATGGACCCTGTTATGCAATGGTGTGTCAAAGACCAGAAAATTCAAAATTGAGTTAATCACGGAATATTGTTTCAAATGCTTTAATTAATAGTATTTTTTTATGAAATATGGCCTAAAAAAATTTATATTTAATGTTACTTGCACAATTGACAAAAAAAAAAAAAAATTGTATATAATCCAATGAAAACAAAAAAACTTTAATGTTAATTTTCTCAAAACTCGGTAGCTGGCGCTTGACACACTAATGCGTAACAGGGTCCATATAGGAAAGATAGGAGAAATGGTTGCCTTGGAAACAAAATATAAATATTTTCATTTGTTTATAAAGTTAACATCTCGACACAAACACCAACGGGCTTGGTCTAGTTGGTAGCGTGCCTCCCTTCTATACCGAACGTCGCGGGTTCGGACCCCAGGCAGTCCGATGATTTTATTTAACGCCATTTGGATACCACCAAATGACTTAAATAGAAATTCCCGACCCCCCAATAGATATATTAATAATTAACGATTATCGTCAAAGTCTTTTTTTTTTTTTTCTTTTTTAACACTCACACTCATCATTCACACAGTCTTTTCGGCAACTTAGGCCATATAAGACTTTGACGATAACCGTTGTAGAGAATATATCTATTGTGGGGTCAGGCATTTCTATTTAAGCCATCTGGTATCGTCAAAGTCTTAAATGGCCTAATTTTATGAAAATACTGTGTGAATGATAGTGTGAGTGTTTAAAAAAAATAAAAAAAAAAAAATCTGGTGTGACAAGCATAGTAAAAGTTGAGAGAAATTTGTGTGACCATCATACCAAATTTTTTTTTTTTCTACGAGTCTTTAAGGGGCCTAAGGAGTGAACGTGTTACGCATGTTTTTCCCGCTAAGATGACGTTGTGTGTCATAAACAGTATGCCCAAAATATCAAGTAATTGAAAAATTTGCCAAGAGATGTCAGAATGGTAGCTAATAATTAATGCATTTGGTTGATTTTCATTGATCTTTTAACAATAAATGTTATTATATATTATGTATCTTTTATAAAAGCATAAAAATATATAAATATAGGCTATTAGGGGATCGGCTGTTAGACTAGCCTGCCATCTATTGCAAGAATGCTGAACAAATTAGACAGATGATTTTTAAATAAATCATCTAAGCTTATTTTAAAAATTTCTTAATTAATATGTGATTAATAATAACAATAAATTCATTTTTAAATTTAAAAAAAATTAACGATTATTGGGACAGATTGTTTTTTTTTTGTATTTGCTTGATAACAAAAAAATTAATTACGATAATTTTTTAATAAGTCATTAAAAAAATTATAGCTCGATGTCCCAATAATCTCTTATGAATTTAATTCATTTAAAAAAAAACGCATTGAAAAATTCCTTATAATAGTCTAGTTTTTTTTTTTTTTTAAGTACGTTTAGACGTCGCTCTTGAACCCCCTTAAAATTCTTTTAAATCTGTCCGAAGATATCAATTTAATTTATTATTTTATTTTCTTAGAAACGAGGAGGAGGGGGAGGCGCCTTGGTCAAGAGCAACAACCAGAGAGGCGGGGAGGGGGGGGCAGCAGACAGGCTCCGCCCCTCCGTTGCTCGGATTAAGAGGTCCAATTAATTACACAGAGAAAAGAAATAAAATATTGAATCTTCAAATGTCTCTAACTCGCAAACCGCTTCTTCAATTTGCATCGGATTTTTTGTAATGAGTTTACAATTTCCTAGAGATTATTTAGATGAAGCTAAAATTTAATATTTAAACATTTATTTTTTCATTATATCTCACCATCCGATTAGCCAATCAGATGAGAGTCAAAAGGATCATTGAAATCTATATTCTTTGAATTTTTGCCTACGTGTATATAAAATTTCTAGCCTTCTAGCTCTAATAATTTCGTTAAATTAGCGCTCTAAAGTCAACGAATGTGCTCGGGGTCCATGCAGAGCCAACTTTTCTCAAAGGACTCGCTCTAAAAAAAAAAATTTCATTTCATATCAGAATTGTATGAAATTTTATGTCCTCTTGTGTCAAGTATTCTAGTCCTTGTTTTTATCAATTCAGCTTTCAATTTTTGAGGCTTGTTAATTTTATTTTACCAAATCGTTGTTTATACACACAACCCACAACATGTATAAAAAAATTTCTAAGTTCCCTTAATTTAGCAACATTAGAGCCATTTTTAGAATTAAATTTTATAAAATTTGAGTATAAACAGATGAAATCAATCAATTTGACAATTATTTCAACTAATGGAAGAGCATCAAATTTTTTTTTCCAATTCGATCGGCGCCCAGAGACCAGCCAGGGAGACTTGCGTAACTCTTGTCTAAGCCTTTCGTCTAGCGCGAGATCGCTTTTCAAAAAATCGCTAAATCTCTCTTATTTATTCACGGATTTGAGGCAAAATGCAAAACTGGTCTCTTGAATCAATTATAAAGCCATGGGAATTTTTTTATTTAGCTACGCCCACATAAAATGAGGGTTTATTGATGACGTCTAACGTCAACTCCCGCCTTTATTTTCTAATTTATTGTTTTTTTTAATTAAATAAACACATTTAGGGCTTGATATCGATTGAATAAATTAAAATATAAAATATTCTAACCTAAAACAATCCATTTTCGGCCAAGGAATGTCCTAAAATTAATAAGAAATCAGACAAAAATTTTATCAATTTTTATCTAATTTTTAATTGCCGACGTTTCGGACGCAAATCGCATCTTTCCTCAGGACAACAGGTAGTATCATATCTGTATTTTACTAACTACCGATTTCTGAGGAAGGATGCGATTGGCGTCCAAAACGTCGGCAATCGAAATTAAAAATTAGATAAAGATTGATTAAATTTTTGTCTGATTTCTTTCCTGGCTTCCATCCTACTCATATTTGAAAATTTCAACGTTTCAGTCAATATTTCTGCAGGTGTTGTATTTTTTCACTTTGAAAATAAAACGTTATGTAAGGACATTATTGATTCAAATAAAGTACTTTTTTGTTAAAAATTTTAAATCATGCAATGAAAATGAAAAGGGGGGGGGGGGGCAAATCACACCTTCGGTACACTAGCACTAAATTTAAAATATATTTCCCAGAAATGAATTATAATAAAAATAAAAATTATCCAGCAATTTTTTGTTTTGTAGACTATTTGGCGCTCCTTTATGAGTAGCGCCCGGGGCATGATAACCCCCCTTGCCCCCCCCCCTCGCTACGCCACTGTAAAGGTCTTAAGGGATGGATTTTATTATTTAATATATTTATGAGAAATAAGCATCTCTTTGATTGAAGACAAAATATTTTGAAATTTTATTTTTTCTCAAAGGATTGAATTCTTTATAGATAAATATGCATTCTTTTATTCTTAATAGTTTCGAATACAATTTTATAAAAGCATAAAACGATGAAATTAAATGATTATTTCAAATGCTGGGAGAGCATCAATTTGTTTTTTCTAATTCGATCTGCGCCCAGAGTGCAGCCAGGGAGCCTCGCTTCACTCTCGTCTAGGCTTTTCTTCACGCGCACAATCGCTTTTCAAAAAATCTGCTCTATCTCTCTTATTTGTCGTTGGATTTGTGGAAAAATGCAAAACTGGTCTTTTCAATCAATTATAAAGCTATAGACATTTTTTTATTTAACTACGCCCACATAAAATGGGGGTTTATTTATGGGCCTTTGACATCTTCAAATTTTATTCATTTTCTAATTATCCTAATTTATTGTTTTTTAATTAAATAAACACATTTAGGCCTTGATATTGATTGAATAACTTAGTATATAAAATATTCAAGCAAAAACAATCAAATTTTAGTCTCAAAACGTTCTAAAAATGATTAAAAATCGATTTTCCAAATTTATTTTGACATATTAATTTTTACTTTCTCTTAAAATTCAAAAATCAATTATTTTTTTTGATGCTGTTCTCATTTTGCTTTGAAAATTGTTTGAAGACCACCATGGGCGTAACTAGAGAATTTGGGTGGGGGGGGGGCATGGGACCAGCTATCCTCCGGTGGGCCTGGAAAGCCCCATATTTTCTCAATTTTTCTTGGGGCAAGGAGCTTTCTGGGGGGGGGGGGCACGAGTCTTCTGGGGGCCAGGCCCCCCCGGCACCCCCTAGTTACGCCCATGCTCTTTTCGTTCTTGGGATATTTTGTTCCACACAGACACACAGACAGACCATGTCGCGAAAACCACTTTTTTGGATTCAGGGGACCTCAAAACGTGTATATCCATCAAAATCTCGACATTGAATTTTAGATAGATAGATGAGTCTCTAAGATCTAATTAAATGAAAATAATCTTAATAATATTTCTTATTTAAAAAAAAAAACCGTTCAAGAGAAAATATTTTTGGATTATTTTTTTCAATGAAAAGAAAAAATTAACCTATAAGAGATTTTTATTTAATCTTTATAGAATTAGATATAAATTAAATAAAAATCTGTATTTATTTAATAAATTGATGAATAGTAAAATTATCTTTATATAAAAATAGTGCTGGCGATGGCAAAAATACACTCACTTTTAAAAAGTGGGTCGGTTATCGTATAAAGTCTTAAATGGCCGAAAAGAGTGTGAGTGTGAATGAGAAAAAAGTGTGTTTAAAAATATTTAAAAAAAAATGTACTGTACTGTCGGAAACTAGATGTAAAAAATCTGGTGTGACAAGCCCAGGACACAACTTTCGTGTGCTGTGCGACCAGTCACACCAGATTTTTTCGAAATGGAATTTTATATTTTCAAAGAGGATTGGCTAAAAAAAAAATCCGGGTTTTGGTCCGAGTCAAATGTTTTTGAAATTCCTTTATTTGCTTTAAATAAAATTTTTTTTACTTTTATAGCGTATCTTATTTATCGATTAATTCATATTTTGTTAAACATATTAAAAGAAAATTTTAAATAAACAATAAAAAGAATTAAATAATTAATTCTAAGAAGAGGGGGGTGGGGGGGGTGACCTTGGCGCCGCCAAGCATCCATCGACAATTGACGAGAGGGAGGGAGGAGGGAGGGGGGATGCTCGCACTCACCTCCCCTACTTTGGCCAATTTAAGATTCGCTAATCTCTCACGTGGGAAAAGAAAAAAACTTTGAATATTCATTTATCTATAACTCCCGAACCCCTAATCCAAATTGCATCGGATTTTTTTTAATGAATTCAGAATTTCCTAGAGATTATTTACACGAGTGTTTTTTCAATCTTTTTGAATAACCGACCCCTAATGACCCCACAGACAAAAAATTAATAAATTAAGACTTTTGTAGAAAGGAATAAAGAAAAAGCTATTTTTATTTCGTTTATTAAGCCAACGTTTCGGTCAGATTTGCGACCATCCTCAGGGCTGAAGGCTAGCCTTGACTCGCATAGCCAATGGTCATTATTAAATTGTGCCTTTGGACTTTTGAGTAGTTTTATCGACACCTTTCAGCCCTGAGGATGGTCGCAAATCTGACCGAAATGTCAGCTTGAAGTGCCTAATAAATGAAATAAAAATAGCTTTTTCTTTATTCCTTTCTACAAGTTCTACTCAGCTATCGACCTCTCACTAATAAAAGACTTTTCTTTAATAAAAAAAATGTTTCTTTAATAGAAAAAAAATAGATTTAGCTGTTGACGGCATGCTTGAAATGGGAAAGAAAAGATTGAGTTAGAAAATGATTTGAATGTTAATACATGTATTTCAAAAAATTTGATAAATTTTAAACAAGCCCGAATTGTGTTTCAACTTTGCCTTTTTCTTTTTGCCAGCGACTCCCCGAGTAAGGCTTCGTGGCCCCCGTAGGGGGATTTGAAAAAATCAATTTTATTTTTTAGATGCTCTTTAAAATGTATATTCTCATTTTGTGATTGAAATCTTCTGAAGACCACTTTACTCTTGTATTTCATAGGGAAGGATAGGAGAAATGGTTGCCATGGTATCAAAATATAAATATTTTCCCATACTTATAAATTTTACATCTTGAATTCAATTGTACCCTACTGTCGGAAACTAAATACATGTCGACACAAAAAATCTGGTGTGACAAGCACAGAACACAACTTTCGATTACAGAAGGTAAGAGAAAGTTGTGTGCTGTGCGACCAGTCACACCAGATTTTTTATTCTTCATACGTTTTAATTTTATTTTTTAATAAATTAATTTGTATAAAAAATATGTCTTTATAACAGGAGTGAACAGAAGATTAGAATAGTAGAGGAGTGTGTTGGCGCCAAAAAAAAAAACCTCTGTTTCATCATTGGATATTTGGACCCTGTTATGCAATGGTGTGTCAAAGACCAAAAAAATTCAAAATTGAGTTAAGCACAGAATATTGTTTCAAATTATCTAATTAATAGTATTTTTTTATGAAATATGTCCTAAAAAAATTTATATTTAATGTTATTTGCACAATTGACAACAAAAATTATATATAATCCAATGAAAACAAAAAAACTTTAATGTTGGTTTTCTCAAAACTCGATGTTTGGTCTTTGACACACCATTGCATAACAGGGTCCAATTATCATATAAATTAAGAGGTTGATTAGTGCTGCGACCCTGTGGAGACTTTTAGAATTAAAAGTATAATTTTTAAAGTTTCCACAAGAGTGCAGCACAAATCAGATATTTTATTCAATTATATCTTTCTATACATTATATACAGGCAGGAACAAATTTAGATTATTAACCAACTACCAAGGTTTTATAATGACATCAACATCGAAAAGACGAAGAGGAACCTTTGTCTGAAGAACATAAGCGGGCACTACTTGGTGGACTCAGAAGATACTGACAGGAAGTCAAAGCTGGTACAAAAACAGAGAGCCAGACAATAAAAGGAAATTGGTTGTTACCACGCAGGCCATAGAGGCTCAACTCGAGAGAAAGAAAAAAGAATATATATATATATAATATATATTGTGTATAGAAAGAAAATCTTTATAATTGAATAAAATATCTGATTTGTGCTGCACTCTTGTGGAAACTTTAAAAATTATATTTATACAATAATTACATTACATTCCATTGATTGATTATATTAATAAATACACACTCCTCAAGGGCGGATCCAGAGTTGTTTCTCGGGGGGGGGGGGGTAATCTGGTGTGACTCGTCGCACAGCACACTATTTTTTTTTAATTTCGGTAATTTAAAAGCGCATTCTGTACTTGTTTGCCAGAATATAAATACACTTAAAATTTTTAAGTATTAATTTTAAAAATTTTACATTAAAAATAATTTTTTTTTTCGAAAAAAAGTATTTTTTTTCAAATCTTAGGGGGATAATTACCCTCCTTACCCCCCCCCCCCCCCTTGTATCCGCCCTTGACACTCCTCTACTATTCTATTCTCCTGTTCACTCCTGTTACAAAAACAATCAATGTAATAATTAATTAATATTCTTCATATGTTTTAATTTTATTTTAATAAATTTGTATTAAAAATATGATTAATCTTTGTAACAGCAGTGAACAGGAAAATAGAATAGTAGAGGCTGATTAGTGCTGTGACCCTGTGGAGACTTTTAGAAATATAAGTATAATTTTTAAAGTTTCCACAAGAGTGCAGCACAAATCAGATATTTTATTCAATTATAAAAATTTTCTTTTCTATATAAAATATAATTTGAATTTATATGATTATGGTGCGCGAAAAACGGTTAGAACACTATTGACTACCGAGTGGCAAGCGGCAAGAGATGGCGTTAGTGTTCCCCATAGGAATACAAGGGATTTATTCCATTTCATTCTAGAGCTTCCAGCTAATCAATTAAAGTCAAAAAATTAATTATTCTTTAACACAATGATTACTAATTTAATTATCTACAACTTATAGAGCTCCTTTTTTAAAATATCATTTATTTAATGAGATATTAATCTAAAAAAAATTTTTTTTTTGGAAAATCAAAAAAAGGGCTTCTATATGTTGTAGATATTTTAAATAGCTTTAATTAAAAAAAAATTTGAGGTCGATAGCTTCAAAATTGTGGCCGCAATCTCCCGAAATTAGCACCCCGAGAGGCGCACCTTAAACTACAGTCATTTAAGATTAAAAATTTATATCAAGGAATACTTGTCTGTACCTAAAAGGATTGTATTTGATATTTCTAGATTTGGATTTAGGATAAAATGTGAATAAAAGATATTAAATAATGCTGAAATAATATTTTTTTATTTATTTTTTTTTTCATTGCGATATAAGCAGTTTTTTTTTTGCTATAAATACAGTATTTACATGAGAGAAATGAAGAAATTTAAAAGAGGGCGCTGTGACAGCTTTGTAATGGATTAACGAGGGCTTCAACCTTTTGCTGGGTCTGCTTGAGAGTTTGATCTTGGCATCCTGCAATGGTGGCGGTGTAATCGTGACCTAGAGGAATTTGAAGCAATTGGATTTTGTTGGAGGATTCTTCAATTGATGGAGAATATTGTTCTTCAAGTGCGTTCACACATTGGACGCTCTTGGCGCAGTTGGTGAGTTGGTTGTTGACCTTATTGTAAAGAACTCGGCCAAGGATGACTTGACCACGGAGGGTAGTTTTAGCTTGTTCACTTTTCTCGGTGTAATAGCTTTGACAGTTTTGGTGAGTGGCAAGTGCTAGTTCTTCCAGTTCTGCCAATTCTTCTAAAGATCCTCCGCATTGGTTCTCGACGGCATGGGCAACGATAGTTTTGGCTTGTTCAAAGACTTGATGAATTTCACTTGGTCTGTAAATCTTCAATGAAGGTTTAACGTAATTGGCCATGGCTAAACTTTTCTCCAAAAGTTTGTCAAAATCAGCGAGTTGCTTAGGGAGGGTTTCGTTTGGTACTTCAACAGTACATTGATTCAAAGTCACCAACAAGAGCTTCGACTTTTTGTTTAGCCAATTTCAAATTGTGTGCTTGACATCCTTTAATGTTGTCAGCATGTTTGTTTAATGGTTCCTGAAGACCTTTAATTTCGGCAGCGGATTCCTCAATAGATGCAGCATATTCCTCCTCGAGAGCGTTGACACAAGCGACATCTTTGGCGCAAGAAATGAGACGGTTATTCACTTTATTCAAAAGGACTTGTCCAAGAATAACTTTTCCTCTAAGTTGGGTTTTGGCGTCTTCGTTCTTCTCGGTGTAATAGGTTTGGCATTTGGAGTGAGCTTCGAGGACTTCCTTTTCGAGAGCCTCGTATTCCTCTAAAGAACCTCCGCATTGGTTTTCAATGGCATGAGTAATAACTCCTTTGGCTACGGAAAGAACCTTTTCCAGATCACTTGGTTTGTGAACTAATAAAGAAGGAATAATTTTATTTATCAAAGCGAGACTTTCATCCAAAAGTTGTTCAAATTCAGAGAGTTGCTTAGGGAGGGTCTCATTGGGTACTTCAACAGTACATTGAGTAATTGGGGCCAATAATTGTTCAATTTGTAATTTGACTTTTTCTAAGTTATTATTTTGACATGCTTGGATTTTCTTTACGTGATTTTTAACTGTTTCGATATTTTTGTTAATATTCTGAATGTATAATTGAGCAGTGGTCTTTTCGGCATCAAGTAATTCTTGGTAACAACTGTTAAGTACTTCTGTACCTTTAGCAACGCAAGCAAAAATTTTCTTGTTCAAAGCTTCTTTGTAGTTCTGAACAATTTCAATATCCCGATTGAGGGAATCCAAAGCGTAAACTTGGAGAGCTTCATAAAACTTTTCGCATTGCTGATGTTTCAAGACTGCTTGAATTTGGTAAACTCCCAAAGGCGGAATATTAGCTTGACAATTGTTTGCCTTAGCATGATCAACAATTTGTTGAGCCATTTTAAAGAGACCTCCAAGTTTGTTCACGGAACCAATCTTATTCGATGTAGATGTGGGTGCAGCAACAGTTTCTTGTCCACTTGCTAAAACGTTATTGAGTTGTCCCAAAATATTCGCAAGAGCGTGACCAGGAAGAACGATGACTGGATTTTGTACTTGATTAACACACAATTTAATTGGGTCCATAAGATCATCTAAATGTTGTTGTACTTGTTGTTCATTATATTGTTTGCATCCTTGGACGTTCTTTCCATGATTTTGAATGGTAACAATATTTTGTTTAACGCTTTGAATCAAAGATTCAGCCTTTGATTTTTCAGCATCCAACAATTGTTTGTAGCAACTATTCAATAATTCTGTTCCCTGGGCAACGCAAGCTAAAATGCTATTGTGCAACTGTTGCTTATAAACATTGGCTTCTTCAACATATTGATTTAAATTTACTAAAGCTCCTTCCTTTTTGGCCTCAAAATAATCGTCACATTTTCTATTAACCAAATATGCTTGGATTTGGAGAACAGTTAAAGATTTAATGTTAGTTTCACAATTCTTCTCTTTTGCTTGCTCAAGCAATTCTTTGGCAGCGGCGAAATATTGCTCCAATTTTATCAATAATTCCAATCTTGGTAGATTGGATACCTGGATTAGCAAGAGCTTGTTTGCCATTTTCTACGATGTTATTTAATTCCTTTAGGATATTAGAAAGAACATGTCCTGGAAGTTCGAGAATCGGAGTTTCGGTTTCAGGCAATTCAAAAATAGGATTTTCAGGTTGAACAGGAAGTTCTCCAGGGAGTTGAACAATTGGATTTTCAGGGAGTTGTCCAGGAAGTTGAACAATTGGATTTTCTGGGAGTTGTCCAGGGAGTTGAACAATTGGATTTTCTGGAAGTTGCCCAGGGAGTTGAACAATTGGATTTTCAGGGAGCTGTCCAGGGAGTTGAACAATTGGATTTTCTGGAAGTTGTCCAGGGAGTTGAACAATTGGATTTTCTGGAAGTTGTCCAGGAAGCTGAACAATTGGATTTTCTGGGTGAATAGGAAGTATCACAATAGGATGCTCTGGGGTGACGGCTGGTTGGTTAATGCAGCTTGTAATTGGCTCCAAAATTTGTTCTAATTGTCCTTTTACATCTACTAAATTATTATTTTGACAGGTCTTAGTCTTGGCTACAGTTTCTTGAACTCTGGCAACATTTTTATTGACATTGTCAATATAAGATTGAGCAACGGATTTTTCAGCTTCATGCAATTCTTTGTAACAACTGTTGACTACTTCTGTTCCTTTAGCAACACAGGCAAGGATTTTCTTATTCAAATCTTTGCGATAGACTTGGACATTTTCAACATCGCGACGAAGTGATTCTAAAGCATATTCTTTAACAGATTCAAAGAAATCTTGGCATTGTTTGTGCTTCAAGTAGGCTTTGATTTGGTAAACATACAACGTTGGAATTCTAGCATCACAATTCTTTTGTTTTCCATAATCAACAACATGTTCAGCTATTTTGAAAAGTTGGGCAATTTGATCACCGGATCCAATCATATTGGATGGTGTTCCTGGAAGTGCAATTGTTTTTTGGCCGCTGGCCAATACATTTTTGAGTTCAGCCAAAATATTAGCAAGAGCTTGACCATGAATTTCCAAAATGGGTTGTTCTGGGGTGACGGCTGGTTGGTTAATGCAGCTTGTAATTGGCTCCAAGATTTGTTCTAATTGTCCTTTTACATCGACTAAATTATTATTTTGGCAGGTCTCAGTCTTGGCGACAGTTTCTTGAACTCTGGCAACATTTTTATTGACATTGTCAATATAAGATTGAGCAACGGATTTTTCAGCTTCATGTAATTCTTTGTAACAATTGTTGATTCCTTCTGTTCCTTTAGCAACACAGGCGAGGATTTTCTTATTCAAATCTTTGCGATAGACTTGGACATTTTCAACATCGCGACGAAGTGATTCTAGAGCATATTCTTTAACAGATTCAAAGAAATCTTGGCATTGCTTGTGCTTCAAGTAGGCTTTGATTTGGTAAACGTTCAAAGTTGGAATATTAGCTTCACAATTTTTTTGCTTTCCGACCTCAACAACATGTTGAGCCATTTGGAAAAGTTGGGCAATCAAGTCCACTGAACCAATCATATTGGATGGTGTTCCTGGAGATGCAATTGTTTTTTGTCCGCTGGCCAATACATTTTTGAGTTCAGCCAAAATGTTAGCAAGAGCTTGACCGTGAAGTTCCAAGATGGGTTGTTCAGGGTGAATGATGATTGGATTTTCTGCCTCCTTTACACACAATTTAATTGGATTCATAAGTTTTTCTAAGTTTTCTTCAACCTCTTTTTCGTTGTATTGTTTACAACCTTGAACATTTTTTGCATAATTTTTAATTTTTGCTACGTTGTTATTTATATTGCTAATTAATAATTCCGCATTTGATTTCTCGACATTTAACAACTCTTTGTAACAACTATTCAACAATTCAGTTCCCTTAGCAACGCATGCTAAAATGTTCTTGTGTAATTGTTCTTTATAAATGCTGGCTTCTTCAATATATTGCGGAAGTTTGGATAGAGCCTGTTCTTTCTTGGAGTCATAATAATCTTCACATTTTCTATTAACCAAATATGCTTGAATTTGAAGGACTGTTAAGTTAATGTTAGAATCACAATTCTTCTCTTTTGCCTGTTCAAGTAATTCTTTTGCAGCAGCAAAATATTGTCCAATTTTATCAACAACAGCGATCTTGGTGGATGTAATTCCTGGACTAGCAAGAGCTTGTTTGCCACTTGCAATGATATTATTCAATTCTATTAAGATATTGGAAAGAACATGACCTGGAAGTTCCAGAATTGGAGTTTCGCTTTCAGGTAGTTCCAGAATGGGAGTTTCCGGTTGTACTGGTAACTCTCCAGGAAGTTGAACAATTGGATTTTCAGGTAGAACCAAAATAGGTGTTTCTGGCTTGTGTAAAGGTACATCGATAAGTGGTGGTCGAGGCTTTTCCAATTCCAAAACTGGCGCAGTTGGTTCCACTGGTATGGCTGGTCGAATAAGAATTGCGGCTTGCAGGCCCTAAACAAGATTATTTTAAAATTAGTATTTAATATTTTTATTTTACAAACTATTCTAACTTCAGTATTCCCTTCTGATACGAAACTATCGGTACTCCGTACTCTATTCACTTTGGGACATTTGGATTAAGATGACTATTCAACCTGATTCACCACTAGATGAATTTAGTACGAAGTTTCTCTTAAATCATTCGAAAATAAGTTAGAATTAGACCTTTTATGATACCATAGGGGTGAGATTATCACTCACTTTAGTACCCCAGGGGGATTTTTGCAGCTGGAACCCGAGTTGAGCTGCGATTCTGATTAACCATTAGCATCTTCCAAAATTCGAAAGGTCTAAATGTATTACTTATTCGTATTTATTTGATATAGAACCCATTTTCCCATTAATTTTTTTGACTTTTCTGACGGATTTTGAATCTCTACGACTGGCGCCACACTAGACGGAATGCAGAGGAAGTTTCCGTGATGGAGCACAAGTTTACATTCAAAACACACAGCCAGAGACAAAAATTTTCCGTTTTGGAATTTTCGTCAAGTCTGTCTTTTGAATGTAAGCTTTGTGCAGCTGAAATTTCCGTCAAGGAAACTTCCGTTGCATTCCGTCTAGTGTGGCGTCAACCTGCTAGTAGTGTTTTGCCCGAAAATGAATGAATGTTGTTGGTTCTTACCACTGCAAGGCAGATAACTCCAAAGAGAGCGATCTTCATGTTGAATTAGCTCTTAGCAGAACTTGTTTCCTTTTTTTTCTTTCTTGGATCTCAGCTCAACCCTAAACTGATGTCTTGTCCAACGTCTCAGGCCTTTTTTATATGTGTATAATAATCAAATAAAGTATTAAAAGATTATTCTAATCGGCGTTTTATGATTTTATTGGTTTTTAATTGATTATTTAAATGTCAAGATAAGCGAGAGACTTCCGAAATGCCAATTCATTGCAAATCAAAATATCATTTCTAACGAGATTACCCTTTGCTCTCACACCATTAATTCGTTTTATTAGAGAGATTATTTCTCTTCGATTTAGACAGTTTGAGAAAAAGAACAGCCAAAAAAAGATGACGTTTCGAGCATAGATTGTGCTCTTGATCAGGGATGAAGGCTAGTTTTTTTACATTTCTACAAGGGATTCTGACCGACCTGGGCTCAAAACGTTAAAAGGCAAAGTTTCTCCTTTTTTTGGCTCCATCAGAGCCTTTTTCTTCTCTTAGCTCAATCATCGCTAAAAGAATGCCTATTTATTATTTATATCATCAGGGATGGCCAAAATCCTTTAAAAATAATTGGCGATCCGATTTAGAAAATGGATCTCTGATCCGCGATTCGAAAATCCTATTCCAATTATCAGATCCTATCCAGTTTCTAAAAAAAATTGCCGAATTACATAAGTTCCTCGGGAAAATTTGCACATTTTTAGGCATTTGGATGAAATATATATACAGTCCTTGACGAAGGCTCCTCTGCCTGGTATTACATGGAGGGACATGCATGTCTATCTGTCCAAGGAGCTCAGGGCAATCTATATTACAATTCATTAGGTTGCAAAAGAAATTCAAGCAAGCCATTCTTCTTCTCTTTGCCAAAGAGTCCATCTCAAACAACTCCAAGAGTTGATAAATGTGATAACCAGTACTCCTGGAAAAGAGAAACCGGACAAATCTCCTCTGCACGGCCTCCAATGACATAATCTGGCTATCGGAGTACGGATACCACACTTTTGGAAAATACTCTAAATGAGGCCTTACAACAGAGAAGAGCATTTTAGTCGCACCAAGTCCTCTTTATGAGTCCCAGCATTCTATAAGCTTTGTTGGCAATCTCATCAATGTGATCAATAAAGGAAAGTTTTACATCAAGCACTATTCCCAAGTCCACAACCCTGTCTCTAATTTCCAAAAGGGTGTTGTTGAAGTTCTAAGATGCTTCTTTACTCAGTCGGTACTCTGGATGGACCTTTTGCATGGATCCTTTGAAAAGGATCCCAAAAATCCTGGATTGATAATCCTTTGGAAAGGATGAGCGATGCGATAGGCTACTAGATCCAGAGAGCAAAAATGATTTCGATCTAATTATTTATATTTTGTTACCATAGCAGCCATTTCTCCTATATTTCCTATGAACTCCAAGAGTAAAGTGGACTTCAAACAAATTTGGAAGTACGGAATTTCAGTCAAATTTGAAAGGTCCTAGAGAGAGCTTGCGAGCTCTGGGGGCGTTATCCTACTAGGGCATGATGCACCAACTATTGAACTTATGAATGGCATCAAAAATGATTTCATTTTTACTTTCTCTTACCCTATATATGAAATATATAGAAAGTATTCGATTCATGTCAAAAATTCGAAGTCGAGATTTTGATGGATATACATGTTTTGAGGTCCCCTGAATCCAAAAGATCGCAATACTTTTTCTCTCTATATATTTCATATATAGGGTAAGAGAAAGTAAAAGTGGTTTTTGCTACATGGTCTGTCTGTGAACAAAATATCTCAGGAACTAAAAAAGCTATAAGGTTGGAATTTTATATTTAAGTTAAGCACCCTTCCAAAGAGTGAAAATAAGCTTTTAAACAAAATCGGTCAAAAAGTACTAGTACTTTACTGATGTACTTTTTCAGTTTTTTTCGATTTTCTCAAAATTCGCTGCAACGATTTTGTTTAAAATTCATAAATGAACTATTTTTTAGATGCTCTTTAAAAAGTATATCAGTGAAATTTTTTGTGGAAATTGTTTGAAATACACTTTACTGATGTGAAAGCATTCGTAGCTCAGCGCCATCTAAGAATCATCGCGTGGTCAAGTTTGGAACTAAAAGTGCGACTAAATATATCTCGACACAAAAAGTGCGACCAGTCACACCAGATTTTTGGAATTTCTGGCAGCTTTTTTTGAATTTCTGCCCCCCTCTTTACCCCCTTTGTGCAGATGATTTACTAAAACGGGGTGGGGGGGAGATTTTTTCCTCTAATAATTTTTATTTTCTATGTATTAACGTGCAATACATGTTTACATCATCAGAATAGTTTATTATAAACCGATTATGATAAAGAAGAAAAAAAAAAATAAATAAAAATATGATTAAATAATAATAAAAAGGTTTTAATGAATGGATTAGATTGAGATATCGTATCTTCTAATGAATGCATTTTCTTTTTCTCTAATATATGCATCAAAGATATCGAATTCAGATGACGGAGAAGAAATTAGAGAAAAGTCTTTTATTATATGTTAGAGATTAATATTTAAAAAAAAATCTGGTGTGACTTGCACAGCAGACAAAACCTTCGATAATTAAAAGTTGTGTTCTTTGCTTGTCACACCAGATTTTCCTAAAAAAACGTAGAAAAATATATTTTGTCACCATCGCTTCATATGAAAGAGTAAACAAAAAATCTACAAAATGAGAATATACATTCCAAAGAGCATCTAAAAAATAATTTATTTTTGAATTTTAATTAAAATTTATTGTCGGGGAGATTCAAACATCTACGTATATGTTCCCAGTTAGTACCAACTTTTAGAAGTTACATGTCAAAAACTCATCTCATTGTCGTTGAACTGTATAGAATTGTATAGTGGTTTTAGTGACACTACTTTTGCTATTTTCAAGACAATAGAAATTGATGCCAAAATGCCTGAGTTGAACTTCAAATTACTTTAGTATCCACCCACCGTATTCTCCTTCCCTGGTTGTTTGCAGATCTCAAAAAGATACCACAATTGGCTCCAATGAATGCCTAAACTGAGTCCATTTTGAAACCAAAGATAAATCGCCCTACACGAAAAGTTAGCAAAGCATGGTATGAGTATATCGCTCTTAAAGTCGACTATCGATGAAAAGAAGGATTTTGTAGCTGGTCCTGGGTCTTATTATATATATTATATTAATCGCCTACTAAGAAAAAATTGGGGGTGTTCGAACTCGGACTGAAGCGAATTTTTTTTCCAAGCATTCGAGTTAATAAATATTCATTATACTGAATGTTTATCATGGTATTTCAATCATTTCGGATTTTGAGTCCATTTGACTTTTAAAAATATTTTGTTTATCTTTGAAAATACATATTATGGATGACTTTTGATTAACGTTCAACAGTTTTTTTCTTGAGAGCTATCTATTCCGATATTTAGCGTAGTTTGAAGTTGGTTAACTACATGGCTCTCAGACTTATCATACTTATATATAAAAGGCTAAGAGGGTGTCCGATGTGTGAAACAACCAATCAGGCCTCAGGGATAGCGCCATGGTAACAAAATATAAATATTTACCCATGTTTACGATTTTTTTTATTTATTTACATTTTGAATTCTAAAATATCGGCGTAAATTTTTTGTCTGTGTACCGGGAGAGTCCCGGAAAGGATATGATTCACAAAAAATCTTAAGTTCATGAATAATTAACCGCTAAAATAATCTCTACATATAAAAATGAAAAGGGAAAATGTATGTACCGGTATGTATATAAGTAGGCGAGCAAGGGGGTCCAGGGGGCGCAGCCCCCCGGCTAGACGGAAAGCCCCGCCGAAGGCGGGGCTTTGCGTCTAGTTCTATGATATATTTGTTTCTTCTTATTCTTAGGATTTCTCCTGTTAAATTCCAGAACAGTCTTCTGAATCTTGCCAACTGTCAATCCATCTCGTCTCCCACGAGTTCTCTTTGTGATTGGTTTGGATAATAGGGCTTGCCAAACGAGATATGTTACGTCTAGGATGTTGGAATATAATGTCATGGGCATGGAAAGAGGTCCTATTGGAAGTGAACGCTCATAAACTCGATATTTGTTTACATATTTTAATTTTAATCTGATCTCTAATATCTTATTGTTTATGGTGTACCAAGATAGCGAGAAATGACTAAGGTAACCAAGACTTTTCAAGGCATATATTGACTCCTTAACTCATATTTAAGCTTTCCACCGTAGGCTCTTGTTGAAAAATTAACTTAGTGAGCGGAATAGTATCTCTCAAATTTGATTGATACAATTAAATAAACACAAGGTTATGTGTTTCAAAATTGATTTAATTAACGCGTTTCGACATTGCTGTCATCATCAGAAGTGGATGATGATGAAGATACATTATTTAAAAGGCCTCAGGGATTCACCGCGCCGAGCTGATATAGCAGAATTCGCGATCTTCAAACAATCTGCTGGGTATCAATTTCAAGCGAGTTGATCAAAAAATACCCAAGTTTCAAGCGAAAAATCAAGAGAGCACTTTTACACACGTCTAACTTATTATTATTATTATTATTATTTTATTTGTTTGGCTAATTTGCCTTACAAAGAACTTGAAGTATAATTTACATTTTTTTTTTTTTTTTTTTTTACAAACTTAGCATCTCTCTGAGCTAATATTAACAAAAATACATTTTTTTTTTTTCTTACTGCCAAAAACAAAAACAATTAAATTAGGAGATTCGTTCACTTAGTCTTTTTCCTTCACTCATTTAAAATAAATGATCTTAGTCGCAGTGCCGATGTCGTGAAATGAAAAATCGTGTTCAAATCATTGCGATTTTCTATTTTGAGAATCTCCGGGACCGAGTTTTTCTCCCTCAGGTAATGGTCGCGTAGGTTCTTGTAGATGGGGCAGCTCAAAAGAAAATGAGTAATGTCCTCTTTTTCCTGCTTATTGCAAATTGTGCATATGTTTTCGCCGTCGAGAACGTGTTTTGTGCCTTTGATATAAATTATTGTTTTTTCTGGGTTAGCCAAGCGTAGTTGCGCGGCGACTCTCAGAGAAGAGATACTTGCTCTATGGTATAGGTATTTTTCTGTTTCCCCGTTCCCCTGGCAGTAAAATTTATATAAGGGGTTAAATTTAGAACGTAGCATCGATTCTAAGTCCTTGTTAATGGAGTAATTCCTCTGAGTCGTTACCACGTTCTCGATTTCTGGTTTCTTTATGTAGTCGAGGTGTAGGATTCCATCACTTTTGGTTTCCATTAGCAGCTTCTTTAGTTGAGTAAACCAGTTGAGTTCCTCCCTGTTCGAGTCACAGCTATCCAGATGTTTCAACCTGTTCAGTGCAATTCTCGGCCAACGATCTTCAGACATTCTGCTGACTCTGTCATACCACCTGAGTGACCTCTCGACCACCCTATATCTCAGCGCCGGGCTTCCCGTTTCCAGTCTCAGTAAGCTATTCGGAGTATTTATCGGTAGATGGAGGATTCTTTTCATATATCTAACATGAGCTTTTTCTAAGTTGTCCAAATATCTAAGAGCCCAGATCTCGGACGCGTACAACAGGGTTGAATTGATTAACGCCTCCCTCAACCGCGTCTTTGTCTCCCAGGCGTCTGACCTTGATGACGATAAAATGGTTGTTGTTTTAAAGGTTGCAAAGTTTGCTTTGTTGATTGAGTGGTCTGTTGCATGGCAGAATCTTCCACTACAAGAAAAAGGCACACCCAAATACTGGAATCGCGACACCACTTCGATTTCTTCACCCATGAAATATTTTTTTGTTAATTTCTTGCAATTTCCGCTTTTCCTGAATGGTACTATCTTGGTTTTGTTTATGTTCACATTGAGATTGTTTATTTCACAATATGATCTTAAGGTGTCGAGAAGTCTCTGCACTCCAATCTCCGTGTCCGAGAGAAGCACCAGGTCGTCCGCGTACATTAGTAGAGGGACGTCTAAGCTGTCATCGAGAGGAACACCTCTATGGCCGTTTTTTCTAAGGAACGTCTCCAAGTCGCTCGTGAAGAGGTTGAACAGTAAGGGGCTCATTGGGTCGCCCTGGAGAACTCCTTTTGTTATTTTTATTTCCTTGGATATTTTGTTGTTAAATTGTAGGGTCATTACAGCTGAGTCGTAGAGGTTCTTTATGATGTTTATTATTTTGAAGCTAACTCCAAGTGAGGCTAATTTTTCCCATAGTAAAGAGTGAGTTATTGAGTCGAAGGCTTTTTGAAAGTCCACAAAGATTGCGAAAACGTACCGGCTCTTTAAACGTATGGTGTTGTTAATTAAGGTGTTTAATATAAAGATGTTATCTATGCAACCTCTTCCTCTTCTGAATCCAGTCTGCGCTTCCGGGATAATATTTTCAGAGTCGGACCAGTTGCGGAGTCTGTTCTCTACTATGCTTGTAAAAATTTTTGTTATGGAGTTTAAAATGGCGATGTTTCTATAATTCCCGGGGTTTTCTTTGTCTCCCTTTTTGTAGATTAGCCTCATATCTATTTGTGACCAGGCAGCAGGAGTCACCTCTGTTTGCATGATCTTATTAAATAATAAAAGTAGATAATGCTCCCATGCTGGGGTGAGAATTTTATAAAATTCAGATTGAAGTTCATCCTTTCCCGGAGTCTTTTTTTGTTTGCTCTTTATTATGCTATATTGTAACTCTTCCAAAGAAATGTCAGCATCCAGATAAGGGTGTGTCTCCCGGAACTCCCACAGAAGAGACGTCTGTCTCTCCTCCCCAGCCTCATAAAACTCTTCAAACGCTTCTTCAAATTTATCTATTTTTATGGTATTATTTTCATTTAGTTTTCGCCCCGAGAACCTTCTCACTGTGTCCCAGAATTCGACATGGTTTCTAGTATTTGCAATTTTTTCAGTCAAACTATTATAATATGTTTCTTTTGCGTTGTTCAGGATTAGGTTATATTTTCTTCTTTGCGAAATATAGTTCTGGTATTGGTCTTCTCTTCTATTGCGTTTCCAATCTTTGTATGATATTTTTGTTAATTTTTTCGACGTACGACACTCTTCATTGAACCAGGGATTATATGCGTATGTGTTTTTTATAAGTCTTTTGTTTCTTTTTGACAAGATTTCGGAGTCCAGGGCTGCTCTCTTTATGGTGTTAGTAATGTTTGAGTTTAGTTGGTCGACATCCTCCGACAGGAAGTATATTTCAGCGCTCAGTTGGAGAGCTTTTTGAAATTCTTTAACTTTTGTCTGCTCCCATGAAGGTTTTTGGATCGATAAAAGTTCGTTTTCATTCAGATCTTCATGTAAAAAGGTGTGGTCTTCCAGCGATAAGGAGCACAGTAAATGTTTTGAAAAGTTGGTGAAATTGATTATTTTTAAGTCTTTAATGTATTTAGAACTATTCAAGTTTATCCACGTAAGGTCTATAGTGCTCCTACCGTTTGGGGCCAGGTAGGTAAATTCCCCCTCCCTGTCCGACACTGTTCTCCCATTCAAGACCAACATACCGAAATCCTCCATAGTTTCTATCAGTTTGCAGCCTCGGTTGCTCAGTTTAAGGTCGTGGGTTCTTCTCTTAGAAAAAAGGTTTGTGCCTTCGGTTAGTTCCGGTTCGCAGTTGTTTAAGTCACTTATTCTGCTATTAAAGTCTCCCATTAAGATTATGTTTTTGTTAGGGTTTAAGGGCTCTAGAGAAGTCAGACAATCATCGAGGAGTTGTATGCATATGTCCGTGTCCATATCTGGTTTCATATACACAGCCCCTATTATGTAGTTTCTTAATGGAGTGTTCACCTCTATTACTAGCCACGTATTGGATGATTTAATTAGGGAGGCCTTTATATTTGCTGATTTTTTTACTAATATCGCAATTCCTCCACTAGCCCTGCCCCTCCTCTTCTCTCTCGTCGCCCTTGAGTGAAATACGGTGTGGTGTTTCAGTGAGTTAGGTAATTTTGGGTTGTCCTGTTCAGAGAATGTTTCCACCAGACAAATTACGTTCTGCTGGGATAAGAAGGAATTTTGTTTAGAGTCGAGTTTTGTCAAGTTATTTATGTTCTCAATATTCCAAAGTACGATATTGAAGTTAATTTTTGAGTCATTCCTGTTCTCTACGCTTTTTTTCTTGACTTTTTTTTTTGTTAGTTTTTTGGATTTTTTGATAAAGTGTCTTCATTCTCGTTCAGCGTGTAGGATTCCCCATCGATAATTAATGTGTTATTTTGGCGGATAAAAGCTCTTTTGTTCTCCTCTCTGGCCTTTTTTAGATGAGGGAGAAGTCTTCTTTTCTGAATTAGTTGATTCTGAGTTAAGTCCTCTTCCAGGAAGATACCTGATCCTTTCAAGTTTTTTTTTTTAGTTTCAATAAATCAATTTTAAAGAGTATATCTTCTGTGGTTAACAGTATTGCTCTGTTTCCCTTCTCTTGGGTTCTTCCGATTCTATGTGCAGAGGTAATTTTTATAGAATCCTTTTTTACTTTGAGTTTCTCTTCAATGATTTTCTTCACTAATCTAAGGGTATCTAGGGGTTTTCCCCCCTTCTCTTCAATGGCGCCTTTCATCACGAGGTTCAATTTCTTCTTTTCTCTTTCCAGTTTCTCGAATTTTGCTTCATAAACGTTTAATTTCGTTTTAATAGATTTCAGTTCTCCCTCTAGTTTGTCAGTCTTTTCCTTATTCTTCCTTATTTCTTCCCTGCATAAGTTGTTTCTATTTTTCAGTTCATTTGCG
>JAKCPI010007537.1:0-16257 GCA_023213315.1 Euborellia annulipes
AAACCACTGTCGGGTTACAAATGATGCTGGAAGATGGTGGGTAGGACTGTATTTTTAGCTTACATGAGACCGACTTAGTCCTGGGAAAACGGAATGAAAAGACGATGAATTATGACACAGAATTAATTTATTCACAAATTTGTTATATAAAAAGACTTCTTCTTTCTTCAAAGTTGAACCGAAAATGTAATTTAAACTGGTTTGGGCCGAAAGGGTGGAAAATTTTGAATAACCGGTAATTAAGAATGGAAGAAATAAATTGAGGAAAAGAAAGGGATGAATAGTGAGTATAATAGAATGGCGTGGCGTGGTAGATGAAAAATGATATATCTGGCGTGGTTCCGTAAGTAAATCGAAGGAGAATCAGATGATAGGCAGAAGTCAAGTAGTGTATCAGGTAAATGGAATTCCGGCCCTAAACCGTTTACCAGCTCGGAGTTTCGGTAGGGACGCAGAACGATGTAGTTTGCTAATTAGCAGAACGCAGATTTTAGCAATACCAGTAGACTTGGCACAAGTCGGAAACGAAGTGGAGACTTGGCTTCAGGTTTTTGTAGAGCGACCTGAGCCAGTTCCGGTTTCCGGTTTCCTGTCCTCTGCCTGCTGCCATCTAGCGGAGAATTCGTGATCCATTTTCTGGCGCGAACATCCTCCCGGCCTAAAAAGGTCAGAGACAGGGATAGGAAAGTATAGAAAAATAATGAACACACATGGTTCCGTGAAAAAGGAGAGGAGGAGATCCATCCTCAGTGAAGCACGTTGTGGGGTAAACAGGAGTCAACCCCAAGTGGAGGTAGGAGTAGTGAGTTCTCCTTCTCCGGAAATGAATTAAAAGGATTAAAATGTTTAAAAATATTCAGAGGATGGGATATCAGCTTCCCAACAGGAAAGGAAAGGTTAAGTATGGAAAAAAAAAATAATTTAGAGGACACAGCTTGCATTTATTATAAGTTTTAAAAGTCAAGTGATTTTATTCAGTGGAAGGCACGGGTGCGACGCGCGCAATATGTCTTTCCACGTCCCCAGTTGGGGTGGAAATTCGTAAATGTCGCACTTTCCCATCCTTTCCAGGTAGAGTTTGCTTCACTCGGCCGAGTTTGTAAGAAAGTGGATGAATATTAGGATCCAATATGAACACAAGCTGATTTTCTTTGATATTGGGTTCTGGTTGAAGCCATATTGCCCTTTTTTGCAAATCTACAACATATTCTTTCTGCCATAAAGTCCAGATGGAATTTCGGAAAGAGATTATACGTTGCCATCTCGACACGTCTGTTAAGTCTTGAGTATAATTACTAACTCGGCGGACTATAATTCGTGCTTTTGAGATGAAAAATCTTTCTCGAAGACGAGCAAGGATATATTTAGTTCCATAGTGAAAATTCTCATAGTGAAGGTATTTAATATAAAGGGCTGTGAGAGGATTATGGTATGGTAAAATGATGGGATGTTTGACATCATATGGAAAAGGACCTCGTTGAAGTCGTCCTCCCACTCGTAATAAGTCAGTTTGTTTTTCAATGAATGGCGAAAGAGACTTCAAATTACTGTTCTTCGGTAAAATATTATCTTTTCTCAAAATATTAATCTCCATTGCACAATCCTCTTGCTGCGCCAAGCGTATACAAATGATTTCTGCCTCCTGAAGATCGCTTGATGTTAAAGGACCTCGTCGAAATGTATTTCGTTTCTGTCTGATTCCTATCGGCACCCAACGAAGCATTGTAGCAACCACCCTCAAAGTTAGTGTCCATGACGAGAATCGAGCGAAAAAAGAAATATTTTTAATTGTTGATGGGTATGCATGTGAATTTCTCTCTTCTTCGACTTCGGATGCTGGGGTGATATTTTCGAGAGGTATAAAATCACTGAGCAACGGACCCTGAAACCATTGAGGTGAATTTAAAAATTCACTTATGCTCAATCCCCTGGTGGCCAGATCAGCGGTGTTGAGCGTTCCAGGCACATGTCCCCATGCAGCTTCAGGTAAGTTGGTTTGTATTTCCGATACTCGATTAGCCACAAAAATATTCCATTGTGATGGCGACGATTTTATCCAACTCAAGGCGACTGTGGAGTCTGATAGGCAGTAGATACGATAAGGAGGTTCAGGTAAAGCTTGTTTGACGAGATTTATTAATTGTGTCAAGAGTAACATAGCACATAATTCCAAACGTGGTAAAGATATGGTCTTCAGGGGAGCAACACGACCACTAGCGGCTAATAAGGAGGACTTAAGCAGTTCATTTTCCTTATTATATGAAAGTAAGTATACACATGCGCAATAAGCTTTTGTAGAAGCATCTGCACAGCCAAGTAAACCGAAATGAGTTGCATCTTGATGAGAGGCAAATCTTCCCACTGTAAAATCTGACATGGTAGGTAATTCATCACAGAAGAGTTTCCACTCATTAATAAGCTCTTCGGGTAGTGCATCATCCCAATTGAGATTTATTTTCCAAACACTTTGAAAAAGGATTTTTAATTTCATTGTTAGTGGTAAAATGTATCCTAGGGGATCGTAGAATTTAGCGATTTCGGATAAAAGTTGTCTTTTGGTAACAATTTCAGAGAGGGGTTTGTAAAAATTAAATTTGAAAGTATCTTCATTCGGTTCCCAGAACATTCCGAGAGTTAAACAAAATTCATTATTTAAGGAATCAGGATTCGAAATTATCTTTCTATCAGATGATGAGATATTTAATTTTTCTAAAAGCTCCGTGCGGTTAGAAGCGAATTTAGCTAATGAAAAACCACCTCCTGACAACAACGATTGAAGTTCTTTTAAAATGTCAGCTGCTTCTTGAATAGTTTTGAAACTAGCTAAAATGTCATCGACATAAATATTTTTCTCAAGTATTCTTCTTGTTAGTTTTGAATACTTTATCCCGTCAAGATGATTCAATTTTTTTAAAGTAAATAGTGCTTGGAAGGGTGAGCACACAGATCCAAATGTAAGCCTATTTAAAGTATAAACTTGCAGAATATCATCTTCATTTTCCCGCCAAAAGACTTTAAAAAACATCCGTGACTTTTCATCTAACTCGATACATCGATAAAATTTCACGAGATCTGTTGATATGGCAACTGGAAATAGCCTAAATTGTGTTAAAATAACTCTAATATTATTCTGTAGTGTAGGTCCTGTTTCTAGAATGTCATTAAGAGATGTACCATTAGATGTCTTGGCTGATGAGTTAATGACAATTCTAATTTTACCTTTATCATTTGATTTAAAAACTCCATGATGACTCATGTAACAAGAATGTAATGGAGAAAGTGAATTTTTATTCTCATCAATCGGTGACATGTGATTTAATTCTATAAACTCTCTCATATAATTGACATAAGCAGTTTTTAAATCAGAATTGTTTCTAAAACGTTTCTCGAGAGACAAAAATTTATGTAAGACAATATGCCGCGATTGACCCAAAGGTGCATGTTCTTTCTTAAAGGGCAAAGCTAGAATGAATCGTCCTGAAGGGTCTCTGTTATATGTTTTTTCATAATGCATAACTGCGGGGTGTCTTTGAATAATCTTGTCTGTGGAAAAATCTGTTGCAATTTCCCAAAATGATTGAATGTTAATAAAAGGGTAAATGGTTGTTTCTCCATAATTGACATTCGCTCCGATCAGCTGACTGTCACCTTTGTGACTGCTGGCGAGACAAGTTGAAGAGCGCAGACACTCACAATCTCCCTCCATTTCCTCTCCTACCAGTGGGGGGCGGAGCATGCGCAGACGAGACGAACGTCCGCTACTGTTTGCTGCCAGCACATGGGAACGATCATGATGCGCATGCGCAGATCCCATTCCAAACAAAATGTATCCCAAAGTGGTCTTTAGACATTTAAATGGGCCTAAATCATTAATTATTTCAGGCTGAATTATTTGGGATAAAACACCTGCTCCCAATATAACATCTACTTCATCAGGTTTATAAAATAATGGGTCTGCGAGGTCAAAATTTGAATATATTTTCCTCGTTGACTCAGCAATATTATTAGATGGTAATTTTTCAATTAAATTAGGCAAGATGAGAGCGCTTACCTTATAGATGGTTGTATAATTGAAACGAGAAGTAAATCTTAAATTTACTAAACCTTCTGTATGTATTGTATTTTGGCCTAGTGGTGAAACTGTTGTCTTACTGGGATGTGGCTGGAGTTGTAAATTCCGAGCCAGCGTAGCAGAAATTATATTTGTTTGGCATCCTGAATCCACCAAGGCACGAGCGTAAATCCATTTCCCGTTATCTGAGAGCACTTTGATAACTGCGGTAGGTAATAAAGAGATTTCAGGGGATTCACCTTTAGCGGCGTTTAAGGAAGTGACAGCTGAACAGGAGGAATTAGTTTGTTTACACAGGGACCGGTGATGACGGGAATTGCATAAGGGGCAACTCTTCACCTCACACTTGTCCTTGTTATGGTTTTGAGATAAGCAATTTCCACAGAGCTTATGTTTAAGAACTAATTGTTCTCTCTCACTAATAGGTAAGTTTTGATATTTGTAACATTTTGAAAGGTAATGTGGACCAGTACAAAGAGTACATTTGACAGAAATACTTCTTTGTTGAATTTGATGTCCTAGAGAAGCCAACAGAGGCTGTTACTGATGTAGAGGCCTTTTTGCCGATCGCAGTTCGAGGCCTTGTACCAGTATTTGACAAGCCTTGTAAGGAACTTGCTGCCTTCTCTAAATAAGACAATAATTCTTCTATATTAGGGGGGCTATAATCTCCATCTGGCAGCGAAAGCATCCATTGTTGAGATATAGTCTTATCTATTTTCTTTAAAATAAGTCGGGAGATAAATACATCCTCTTCTGAATAAAAATGTTCTAATACTCTTAACTGAGCTATCACCTGTTTAAAAGTGTCCACCAGTTGACGAAGTGAAGTAGAGTTAGGTGAAGACATGGTTGGATATTCTAAAAGTTTGTCAACCAGTTTATATAATGCTTCGCGAGGTCGGTCATATCGTTCCTTTATTAAGTCTAGAGCAATGTTATAGTTTGCCTCTTCCAGTGGAAGACTCGAAATGAGGCCATATGCATCACCTTTTAAACATGACTTTAAATAACTAAGTTTTTGACAACACGATAAGGGAGATCGATGTACACTTGCCCGAAATAGGTCCATAAATTCACAATACTTAGTGATGTCACCATGGAACGTGGGCAAATCTTGTTTTGGAAGTCGCACTGTGTTTTGTAAAACATGTTGACAAGTTACAGGACGTGATAAGGATACCGATGAGGTAGTCACATTGTCCATAATTTTTAAATCTATTTGATCGATGCGGTCAAGCAGATCGGAGACTTGAATACTCTCATCGGGTTCAGTGTCCAGGTTTGACTCATCTGTGAGCCGCACAATGTCTTTTGCAAGTTGATATAATAATTTACGCTGTTGGGAGGCGAGTGATTGAACCAACTCACATCGACGTGCATCTTCCAATTCATATTTCTCAAGTCTTGCGATTTCTCTTTCAATAGCACGAATATCACGTTGGGCATCAACTAGAGTAATTAAGGACATGATGATAATAGTTATTTAAATGTTCACTTATTTTAAAGGTTGTATGTTCGTTTAAAAAATGTTAAATGTCACTTTCACTTTAGTAAGTAAACAGTTTAGACGAAGGAACGATAAACAAGAACTAAGATGGCGGAGGAACACTAAAATGAACCACGATGGCCGCCAGGCTAGGGAACGGTGAAACCGGAACAAGATGGCCGTTCAAGTCTATAGGCGTCCAGTCGACCACGATGACGATGTATGAATTCCGTTTCCCAGGAAGAAGTGTTGAAATGTGATGGAATTCAACGGGAAAAAGACAGGGATGGTCAGAAAAAGCTATCCGGGTCGATCAGGACCATTTTGTCGGGTTACAAATGATGCTGGAAGATGGTGGGTAGGACTGTATTTTTAGCTTACATGAGACCGACTTAGTCCTGGGAAAACGGAATGAAAAGACGATGAATTATGACACAGAATTAATTTATTCGCAAATTTGTTATATAAAAAGACTTCTTCTTTCTTCAAAGTTGAACCGAAAATGTAATTTAAACTGGTTTGGGCCGAAAGGGTAGAAAATTTTGAAGAACCGGTAATTAAGAATGGAAGAAATAAATTGAGGAAAAGAAAGGGATGAATAGTGAGTATAATAGAATGGCGTGGCGTGGTAGATGAAAAATGATATATCTGGCGTGGTTCCGTAAGTAAATCGAAGGAGAATCAGATGATAGGCAGAAGTCAAGTAGTGTATCAGGTAAATGGAATTCCGGCCCTAAACCGTTTACCAGCTCGGAGTTTCGGTAGGGACGCAGAACGATGTAGTTTGCTAATTAGCAGAACGCAGATTTTAGCAATACCAGTAGACTTGGCACAAGTCGGAAACGAAGTGGAGACTTGGCTTCAGGTTTTTGTAGAGCGACCTGAGCCAGTTCCGGTTTCCGGTTTCCTGTCCTCTGCCTGCTGCCATCTAGCGGAGAATTCGTGATCCATTTTCTGGCGCGAACACCACGATGCAAGTGAAACTTTTTTCGGATCGTATGCGTTTAACTGAAAATTTTCAGAAAATTATTCAATTAAGGGTATTAAAATCGCGTTTTTAATCTTAACTTAATAATTGGAAAATGGGAAATCAAAAGACGCATGTTAAAAACTGAGAACAATAGTAATTGAAGATTTGAATCATTTTAAATTATTTTAAAAATTATATTTTATCAATTTAAAAATTCAATAATGAAATCTCACAATTATTTTTTATAATTCATCATATATATTAAATTTCAACTTTGCTATTTTTGTCGTCATAGCTTGTGACGACATAACTTGTAGCGTCACGGCCTTTGACGTCACGGCTTGTAAAGCGACATGCTGATAGAGAGACGAAAAAATTTGTGTCGATCAAAATAAAGTTTCACTTTAAAGAATGAAAATCCCATTAAAAGAATTTAATTAAAGCCGAAACGTTTTCTTCCCCATAAAATAATTTAATTAAAGCAGAAACGTTTTACTTTATTGGTATTTTCATTCGATAAAGGCTCTTTGGATGATTTCCTCTCCTCTTATTAATCTAATCATTGGACAGCGACATCGACGATATTTAATTTGGACACCTTTGTTGTTAGTATCAAAATTAAATTAAAATTTATTTTTCATCAGTTATTCCTTATACATTTGTTTCAACTTTTTTTTTTTTTGCCAGAATTCAACCACTAAAATAATGAAATTTTTGATGACAATTTGTAATTAATTTCGCTCCTTTTTTAATTATAATGGAAAATAATCTTTTTAATCAGGTTTCTTTTTTGCGGTTTTCTTTTAATTTTCTTCAGCTACTGAGCTTATTTAGGCATTTTCTTGTATAGTATAAATATATAATATTTTAATTATTATCCGGAGAATGTTCCACACGCTGGTTTTCCGTAGTCACCCATCCGAGGTTCCGACGTGCTTGGCATTGCTTTTCTGCAATGTTAATTAATTCCTTTTAAAATATTTTTGTTTTTTCTTAATTAATTTACCTTTGGTTAGGTCCTCAGGTTATTTTATTTTTTAAAATATCCTTAGGAATGATAACAAACATTTATATTAAAATATTTGACATTAAGTGAGATGCAGTTTTTTTTTACACTATTTACTTTTTCTTTCTCTGTCCTCTACTTCTCCGCATACTTCGGAGTCCGACCGGCTTACTTTTTTTTTTTTTTTAATTTCATATTAGTTAATTATTCCGTGAAATGAAGAGGAAAGCAGCTAGGTAAGAAATCTCTATAGTAAAATCCAACTCCTTTATTACAAACCATTTCGGCCATTTTTATAGTGCCATCTTCAATTGTATGAGTTTTTAAAGAATGATGTTTAATACGTCTGTCCATAAACCAGCCATTTACATAACCTATATCTAGTATATATAAAACAAAACAAATATTTTATACTACTGAAGATGGCACAATAAAATTGGCCGAAACGTTTTGTAATAAAGAAGTTTGATTTTACACTAGAGGCTTCCTACCTGGCTACTTTCCTCTTCATTTCTTGAGTTCTATACAGCCATTTTCTTCATTAATTAGTAGGGTCCGACCGAAACAAGATTTTCAGCCGAAACCGAAACTGAATATTCGGCCTCAACCTTAGTTTCGGCCGAAACCGTAACCGAAACCGAAACTTGTATTTTCTATAAAATTTTTTTTTCATTTTACCTTTTTTTTTTTTTTTTTGAATTTTTTTTCCCTTCGGTGAAAATCATTTTACCTTTTTTTAGGGAGACTAAATTTTTTTCTCCCTCAGGTGCAAATTATTTGACCTTTTTTTTTTTTTTGCATGCGAGTCTCATCCCATTTTTTCAGACTCTGGTTTCGGCCGGCCGAAAGGTTCGGCCACTTTTTGGCCGAAACCGAAACTGGCCGAAACCGTAACCTAAACCGAATATTCGGTCGGTTCCTATTAATTAGTTAATATTTTATTTGCTGTGAGACTATTTTGCAATAAGTTTGAAGTGTATTTACTTTACTTGGTACTTTTTTTTAAAGTGATTTATTAATTAGCTCCTTCTGTTTATATTTCGTAAAGTATATACATCTTTAACATTAAACTCTCATTCATTAAAATCCATTTTTTCCAAATGAATAATAATTATTTTTTTCTTATGTCAGGAGTATATGCCTCAAGGCTCGTTACTTAATTAAAATTTTCAATTTAGAATTATTAAAAAAAAAAAAAATAATAATAATAATAATCTGGTCTCTTTAATTTCCCCTTTAGTTTGATAAAAAATATAATTTATATTTTTGCTAATGTAAATTTTAAATTCCTCTTCACAATGGGATAGCAATTATTTATTCTTTCATTTATTTTTGGTCTATTTAATATTATTTCTCTTCTTTTAATTTTTTTTTTATAAAAAAAAAAAAATATCCCTCGAGGATATTTAATAATTTTCATCAATTTTAATTAAAAAATCATCATTTTTCAATATATATTTTTTTTTCCTGAATGATTAATCAATTTTTTATTGGTTCTTTTAAAAATATATATTTTTTTAAATATTCTATTGATTTTTACTTTCTCTTAGCCTATATATGAAATATATAGGAGATAAAGTATTGCGATCATGTCAAAAATTCGATGTCGAGATTTTGATGGATATACATGTTTTGAGGTCCCCTGAGTCCAAAAAAGTGGGTCCCGCAAATTGGTCTGTGTGTGTGTGTGTATGTATGTGTGTGTCTGTATGTGTGGACAGATTTTTAGCATGAAGGAATTGAGCTACCGGATTGAAATTTTATATTTAACTTAGGTACCTTCCCACACGCTCAAAATAAGCTTTTGAACAAAATCGGCCAAAAAGTACTAGTACTTTACTGATGTACTTTTTCAGTTTTTTTCGATTTTCTCAAAATTCCCTCCAAGGATTTTTTTTAAAATTCATAAATGAACTATTTTTTAGATGCTCTTTAAAATGTATATTCTCATTTTGCCGTTGAAATCTTCTGAAGACCACTTTACTCTTGTTCTTCATAGGAAAGATAGAAATGGTTGCCATGGTAACGGAATTTAAATCTTTTTCTTTTTATTAGATTAAAAATCAATTATTATTTAAATTCCCATTTATTTTAAATTTATTTGTGTCTTTAATTGTTTCAAAGAAAACATATATGTCTCTCTCTCACTTGCAAACATTATCGTCTCTCTCTACTCTTTTTAAATTCCCTTTCCACCTCATCTTCGCATAGGAACAATGTTAATTTCCTATAGGGATTTGTATGTTAATTTCGATTCAAAAGGGGGTCCCCTTTGGAACTTTTTAGGCATTTAAAATTTTTTTTTCCAATTCTTATGAAATTTTGTATTTATTTACGATTCTATATTGTGTATAAAATGTCCAAATATGAGATTAAAATTTTGACAAATAACCATAGTTTATTTGAAGCAGTCAACAATTAAAATGCAAGTTTGAAACTAAGGTGCTATCGGAAACTAAATATATCTCGACACAAAAAATCTGGTGTGACCAGCACAGTGCGCAACTTTCTCTTACCGAAGGGTAAGAGAAAGTTGTGTGCTGTGCGCCAGTCACACCAGATTTTTTTTTTGTTATTAAAAAATAATTATTTAAATATTATATCTAGAGATGAGGTTTTTGTCACTAAATTTTTTTTTTAATATATTCATTTGTACTAGTTTGATTTATATATTTTTACTTTCTCTTACCTATGTATATATGTAATATATATATAGAGAGAAAGTATTGGATTCATGTCAAAAATTCGATGTCGAGATTTTGATGGATCTTCACGTTTTGAGGTCCCCTGAATCCAAAAAAGTGGTTTTCGCGACATGGTCTGTCTGTGGGTGGGTGGGTGGGTGGGTGGGTGTGTGGGTGTGTGTTCAATTTTAAGCATGAAGGAATTGAGCTACGAGGTTGAAATTTTATATTTAAGTTAAACACCCCCCGGGACCGACAAAATAAGCTTTTAATCAAAATCGGCCAAAGAGTACTTGTACTTTACTGATGTAGCTTTTCAGTTTTTTTCGATTTTCTCAAAATTTGCTCCAACGATTTTTTTTAAAATTCAAAAATCAATTATTTTTTAGATGCTCTTTAAAATGTATATTCTCATTTTGCGATTGAAATCTTCTGAAGACCACTTTACTCTTGTATTTCATAGGGAAGATAGGAGAAATGGTTGCCATGGTAACAAAATATAAATATTTTCCCATACTTATAAATTTTACATCTGAATTCAAATGTACCGTACTGTCGGGAACTAAATATATTTCGACACGAAAAATCTGGTGTGACAAGCACAGTACACAACTTTCGATTACCGAAGGTAAGAGAAAGTTGTGTGCTGTGCGCGAGTCACACCAGATTTTTTTTACATTTAAACTTAGCGAAAGTACTTCTCATGTCTTATTGACATAATCTCAGATTGGATTATCTAGACCAGTGATTCTCAATCTTTTTTTTTTTTAATATTGTATTTTGTAGACGAGACAGTTTTTTTTTTTTACTTTCTCTTACCTATGTATATGTAATATATATAGAGAGAGAAAGTATTGGATTCATGTCAAAAATTCGATGTCGAGATTTTGATGGATCTTCACGTTTTGAGGTCCCCTGAATCCAAAAAAGTGGTTTTCGCGACATGGTCTGTCTGTGTGTGTGTGTGTGTGTGTGTGTGGGTGTGTGTGTGGGTGGGTGTGTCTGTGTTCAATTTTAAGCATGAAGGAATTGAGCTATGAGGCTGAAATTTTATATTTAAGTTAAACACCCTCCTGGACCGGAAAAATAAGCTTTTAATCAAAATCGGCCAAAGAGTACTAGTACTTTACTGATGTACTTTTTCAGTTTTTTTCGATTTTCTCAAAATTTGCTCCAACGATTTTTTTTAAAATTCAAAAATCAATTATTTTTTAGATGCTCTTTAAAATGTATATTCTCATTTTGCGATTGAAATCTTCTGAAGACCACTTTACTCTTGTATTTCATAGGGAAGATAGGAGAAATGGTTGCCATGGTAACAAAATATAAATATTTTCCCATACTTATAAATTTTACATCTGAATTCAAATGTTCCGTACTGTCGGGAACTAAATATATGTCGACACAAAAAATCTGGTGTGACAAGCACAGAACACAACTTTCGATTACCGAAGGTAAGAGAAAGTTGTGTGCTGTGCGCCAGTTACACCAGATTTTTATTTTTACAAAAATTTTTGTAGTAAATTTGTTAAATTAATTACCAACCAAAATAAACCACAATTAATGTCTTTTATTACTAATAATAACATTGATGAAATCTTAAATCATTTTATCCAGTTTATTTTTATTAAAAATATCAATATCCAATTAACACATAGCAAGTGTCAATTGGCTATTTACTTTATTTACTGATTATATATCATAAATACATATCATTAAATACAAGAAAAATATAGATAATATTCTTTCCTTATCTAATTAAAAATTAAGGCCAACTTAGATTAAATGTTTATTATTTATACAATCAGAAAAAAAAGAAAAATATAAAACAACGATAGAACAAATTAATTAAACTTTTGTTGGAAACTTTTTAATATAATTTTTAGTAGTTACATTCGCCAACCAATTGCTCCAGGCTATGTATCAAAGCTAAATTAAAATACGTATACTATTTATTTATTTATTTGACTGTGGGATAATAGAATCTAATTTAATTTAATTTGAATTTATCTAGGGAATTTCTGTTTGTTAACCTGAAGTGCACTCGACAAACCTAAACCAATTTCTCTCCTTAGAGTCATAGGTATCTACACCTTTAAGACCTCTCAAAGAGTGAATGTTGGTTTACTTTTTTCTGTGGTGCGAAATTTAAATTATCAACACATTTAAACAAGGAAGGATACTAAGGGGAGGATCAAGGGGTAATAATCCCTTCTTCTTCTCGAGGTTACAAAAATACTCTTTTTTTAAATACATTTTTATAGCAAATATTCTGCGCATGCGCGTCCGAGTTTTATACATTTTATACGTTTTATACAGTTTTATTCGCGATTTTTGTATAAACAGGATAGAAATCTTGACTGCCGAAAGTGCTGTCTCAAAAGAAACAATACCACTACAATTTAAAAAAATCTGGTGTGACTGGCGCACAGCACACAACTTTCTCTTACCTTCGGTAATCGAAAGTTGTGTTCTGTGCTTGTCACACCAGATTTTTTGTATCGACATGTATTTAGTTTCGACAGTACGGTACATTCGATTTTCAAGATGTACAATTTATAAGTATGGAAAAATATTTATATTTTGTTACCATGGCAACCATTTCTCCTACCTTTTCTATGGAGTACAAGAGTAAAGTGGTCTTCAGAAGATTTCAATCACAAAATGGGAATATACATTTTATAGAGAATCTAAAAAATAATTGATTTTTGAATTAAAAAAAAAAAAAATTGTTGGAGCAAATTTAGACTAAATCGAAAAAAACCGAAAAAGTGCATCAGTAAAGTACTAGTACTCTTTGGTCGATTTTGTTCAAAAGCTTCGTGTCACGTCCCAGGGGGGTGCCTAACTTAAATATAAAATTTCAACCTCCTAGCTCTTTTCGTTTTTGAGATATTTTGTTCACAGACAGACACACAGACAGATCATGTCGCGAAAACCACTTTTTTGGATTCAGGGGACCTCAAAACGTGTATATCCATCAAAATCTCAACATCGAATTTTTGACATGAATCCAATACTTTCTCTCTCTATATATTAATATATATAGAGGTAAGAGAAAGTAAAATTATTTATTTAAAAAAAAGTAAAAATGCGTTTCGGTTGTCAAACCTCTCCTGGAATTTAATACTGGCCCCGCCTATGTACCCAGTAAATGAAATTTTAATTTTATTAAAAAATTTCTTTTATGGCATCATTGATGATTTTGTAAAATTAATTTTACCGACAGGTGGTCTTGTTTTTGCGTGCTTGAAACCCAGTAGCTGGTTTTATATAATGAATTGAAAGCCTATACTTTAATGAAAGGATCTCCAAACCACAATATCTTTTATAAAGTTAAATGTCTATGAAAATTGATATCAGCCTACTTTTTTTTCCTTCCCATTTAAAAGAGGTCATCGTTTCTAGAGTGGGAATAAAGTCGCCTACCTTTTCTCTCTCTTCTCTTTTTCGATTATCAATTCAAAGGTAAAAGAAAAAAAAAAAAAAAAAAACTTATAGACAGGTGGCTCTCTAAATCATTTGATTAATCTCTTTTACAAGTTGTTTACTACGAAACTACCTTAAGATCCAAGTTGGTTTTGGCTTCCTAATAGGTAATAAGAAAGATCCCACACCGAACTCCGTAGAGAGGAACTTAAACTAATAAATATCAAAACAAGAAAGTAAGTCGCAAACTCGAGCCCTGAGCTTCATCAATTCTTAACTTTCTGTTTAAGTTTAGATGACATATTCAAAACAATACTCTTATTGAAAAAAAGAGAAAATATTTGAATAAATATTTGTTAAAAAATGTTGAAGATTTATTTATAAAACAGAACAAAAGAAAAAAAAAACAACAATCTTAGAATAGATAGACATTGGATCTAATTTTGCGAATTAAAATAGGTTACTATATAATCTTGGGATGTTGGTTCAAATTGTGACTAAGAATACTATACTGTTTATATAATTTCCTAATTTTTTTTTTCTTAAATTCTTCTAATTCTTAAAGGCTTAAAAATTTCAATTAAATTTAATATACAACTTCCGAAATAGAAATTTCACTAATTGAGGCCCGCTAATTGCAACCCAACTAACATGCGTCATCTCTGTATGATCGTCAACGTTCAAAGGACAATAAAAGTTATATGCCTTTTTGAATTAAAAAAAATACTAATATTCTATTTTCTAATAAGCCTAAAAATTGAAATAGTATAATAGAGTTAAGCTCAAATTCAATTTGATATTAAACTAAAGGGTCTGTAAAAAATAATTAAGGTGCGCGTCTCGGGGTGCTAATTTTTGGGAGATTTCAACTGCCACAATTTTGAAGCTACGGCCTCAATTTTTTTTTTTTTTAATTAAAGCTATTTAAAATATCTACAACTTATAGAAGCCCTTTTTTTGATTAAAAAAAAAAAAAATTTTTTTTTAGATTAAACGCATTAAATAAAAGATATTTTTAAAAAATTCGCTCTATAACTTATAGATAATTTAATTAGTAATCATTGTGTTAAAAAATAATTAATTTTTTACCCTTAATTAATTAGATGGAATCTTTCAAATGAAATGGAATAAATCCCTTGTATCCCTATGGGGAAAACTAACGCCATCTCTTGCCGCCTAGAGTAACTCGGTAGTGAATCGTCTTCTAACGGCTTTTCGAGACGAGCACCTTAAAAACAGAACATTACAAAATGTATATAATCTTGATCCATATTTATCCATATTTAAATATATTTTTATAAAAAATTCGTAAAGCTTTATTTTAAAAAGTTTATCGTGGCTTTTATTTAAATTTTTAATCTATCCTATTAAAATTGATTTCAATCTCTCAAATAAGCTCCACTCCACTCAACTTTTTCCTTATATAAATAATAAATGTGAGCCAATATGAGTTGTTAAATGAAAATTTGCGTAGCTAAGCTGACTGCAAGGTATTAAATTTCGCTTGAGTAAGCCTAACCGAGAAATGAATAGGTGGCTGGCAGGGTTTTTGCCTCCTAAAATAAGAGAAAGAGTAAGAGAGAGAGGGTTGGGGAAGGGAAAAATAAACAACCCTCAGGCTGGTCAAGGATTCAAGCAAACATCTCGTCGAGGTAAAAAGTTTACCAGCTAGACGAAAGGGGCGTTTGGCTCGGGTCCGGTTGAGATGAAGGAAAAAAAAAAAAAAATCTGGTGTGACTGTCGCACAGCACACAACTTTCTCTTACCTTCGGTAATCGAAAGTTGTGTTCTGTGCTTGTCACACCAGATTTTTCGTGTCGACATATATTTAGTTTCCGCCGATATATTAAAATTCAAGATGTAAAATTTATAAGTTTGGGAAAATATTTATATTTTGTTACCATGGCAACCATTTCTCCTACCTTTTCTATGAAGCACAAGAGTAAAGTGTGCTTCAAACAATTTTGAGGGCAAAACGAGAATATACATTTGAAAGAGCATCTAAAAATTAATTGATTTTTGAATTTTAATCAAAATCGTTAGAGCGAATTTTGAGAAAATTGAAAAAAACTGAAAAAGTACATCAGTAAAGTACTAGTACCCTTTGGCCGATTTTGATTAAAAGCTTATTTTTCCGGTCCCGGGGGCTGCCTAACTTAAATATAAAATTTCAACTTCCTAGCTCAATTCCTTCATGCTTAAAATTGAACACACACACACAGACACACAGACACACAGACACACAGACACACAGACAGACAGACAGACCATGTCGCGAAAATCCACTTTTTTGGATTCAGGGGACCTCAAAACGTAAAGATCCATCAAAATCTCGACATCGAATTTTTGACATGAAACCAATACTTTCTCTCTATATATATATATTACATATATACATAGGTAAGAGGAAAGTAAAAAACGACAACAAAATTCACTGAGGCTGCAAATCAATCCCAATTCTTTTTTCCGGGAATTACAGAGAATTAAAACAAGAAAAAAAAAAAAAAAATCACTTGGAAACTTAAATTTGAACTACTAAGGAATATTTGATTTTTATTTTTTGACCTCACCAACAAATGTAAAATCTCACATTTAATTTCTAAAATA
>JAKCPI010007539.1:0-72976 GCA_023213315.1 Euborellia annulipes
GGTTGAAAATTAAAATAAAATTAAAATTAAAATAATTATTTATAAATGTATTCAAATTATTTTGAGAGTAATTTCGCGGTGAAGGCTCGCATTTCCTTAAAGGGGGGGAGGAGGTATGAAGGCATTAACCACGGGAGTTAATGCCCCATCCCCTATAATGCATAAAGATATTAATGTTTTTTAATACTTTTACTAAAAAATAAGTGCATTCCGTTTGAGTTAATATTTATATTCAATATTTAGCAAATAGGATAGTGGGGTAGAAACATTTTAATGTCAGTCTAAAATTTCGTATTACTGGGGCGGAATTAATTTTTGAAAATTTCGAAACTCTCATAAACAGACAATAATAACACTGGGTAATTCAGGAACCCATCGAACCCCTTGCAGAATTTTGTAGGGATTTTTTTCATTAGTTAGAAAAGTAAGATATAATTAGTCCACTTAGAATTTTACTGGGGTGAGTTACCGCATCTTTTTATATTAGAGAACTAATCTCAATTCGGAATTTTTACTTTCTCTTACCTATATGTATAAGTTAATATACATATATATAGAGAGAAAGTATTGGATTCATGTCAAAAATTCGGTATCGAGATTTTGATGGATATACACGTTCTGAGGTCCCTTGAATCCAAAAAAGTGGTTTTCACGACATGGTCTGTCTGTGTGTCTGTTTGGGTTCAATTTAAAGCATGAAGGAATTGAGCTAGGAGGTTGAAATTTTATATTTAAGTTAGGCACCCCCCCCTAGGGTGTGAAAATAAAATTTGAGAAAAATATTTTTCTTCAGGAATGAAAGTTAGAAAAATCTTTAAAAATATGTTTTAACATCTGACGTTTCGGCTTTTTTCAAAGCCATCCTCAGAGCTGTTAGTGGTCATCCTAGGATGACTTTGACCAAGGCCGAAACTTCAGCTATTAAAATATATTTTTAAAGAAAAAATTCTGGCTTTGTTTTTTCTAACTTTCATTCCTGATATTATACGAATTCCACCAGCCATAAAATACCCTTATGCCAGCGTTTTCTAAACTGTGAGGCGCGGGGGAGGCCCTAGGGAGACGCGGACTAGTCTAAGGGGAGGCGCGAATATTGGCCCCCAGGATCAATTTTCCAAATGATTGCTAGTTTTAATATAAATAAGAATTATTAAAAAAAATATTTTTATATATACTATTTATATTTTTTAGCATTAAAAATTTTTGTTTTTTATTATTTTATAAAATGAGGGAGGGGGATTCGTCATAAGATTAATTATTTTTAAGGGAGGCGTGGTAACATAAATTTTGGAAACCACTGCCCTAAATGCTATATTTCTTTCTCTTTTGAAATAATTTCAAATCATTTCAATCATTCTTTCATGAGTTAACAAAATACAAAGTTCTAAATTTGATATTTATTTCCATGAGAACGATTGAATTTAACTGAATTAGAAAAACGAATAAATAGGGCTCAAATAGTAAAGTTTTTCATAGTTAGACAATAAATCATTTTTCCAAGATGATTTATTAGGATTTTAAAAGCCTTTTTTTTTAATGGATTGCTTGTCTTAACTCGAAGAAAATAATAGGATCATTTAAAAAACATTTTGAAAAAAGTAATACAGTTGATTACTTAATTAGGATATTTGGTTTTAAATCTTTAAATGAATTTTATTTACCCTCAATTAATAAATTTTAAATATATTTTTTAATAATATTTACTACCGTTTAAAATTTTAGCTCTCTAGATCAGCGGTTCTCATTCCGCGGCCCAGTTGTGGGCCCCGGATGTCTAAGAAATTATAAAAATTATATACAGTATATATAGGCTATCTATATATTATATAATTCGCTAATGTCCGTCTGCCTGTCACGCTCTATTTGGGCAACTTCCCGTTGGAATTTCGAAATTAAATTTTAAATGCATAAATAGAACCTTATCGGGATTACAGGAAAATTATTTTCATCCCGAAATTCCTATAACTTTTTGAGTTATTAATTCTTCCACCGAAGGCGGGCGGCGCGGCTGGTATAAATATATTGGGTCTCAGCGTTTTTTTTTTTTACTGAAAAAGTGGGCCACACATCAAAAAAGGTTGGAAACCGCTGTCCTAGGCTATAAACTCTATAATTTATTCAAGTTTAATAATAATAACACTCAAAAATCCTGAATTCTTCAATCTCTATTTCTTATTTTCTGTAAATTATATCAAAATATTCTTCTATATTAATTTTTTCTTTGAAATTTTATTTGTACTCGTAATATACAGTACGTACAAGGTGGGTGGTTTAGCGAGCTTATTTATCATCGTGTCAATATTTTTTTAATTAAATTTTGTATGCAAATTCGTTTTAAAACTATTTGATAAATTAATTTTTTCAAAGATATATAAAAAAGAAAAAAAAAAAAATGATGTGTCCGAAATTCAAATACGCGGCGCCCCCTTTTATTTTTTGACTCTTTGTGTTGTTAAATTCTTTGAAAGTATATTCGCTTGGAAATGTCAAAGTCTTCTGAAGTGCTCTTTTCCTTAAATGGAACGCATTTTGTTTCATTATTCTGAATATATTATATTGATTTTTATTATTTTTTTAACAGCGTACATTTTATATAAATAGTGAATTCTCGATTCTTTTTATAAATAGGCTCTTCAAATTAATTAATTAAAGGATTATATAAATTGAGATATGTTATTAATTGCAAATTTTTTAATAAATATTTTTTTTTTAATTCTCCCACACTGATAGAAGATATTGACGTAGCGAAATATGGCTACTCAGAGCTAAGTCGTTGAATATATTAAAAATCTGATGTGACTGGTCATATAGCATACAACTTTCTCTTACTTTCGGTAATTGAAAGTTGTGTTCTGTGCTTGTCACACCAGATTTTTGTGTCGATATACTATAAGACATACTGGTATTTAGTTTCCGACAGTAGATTAGAAACCAAAATATAAAATTTATAAACATAAAAAAACATTTATATTTTGTTAGTATAGCAAACTTTTCTTCTATCTTTCCAATGAAGTACAAGAGTTGTTTGAACTCAAAACGTGTATTTCCATCCAAATCTCGATATAAATTTCTTCTCATAAATTCTCTATATATATTAAAAATTTCTTCCAATCTCTCTGAATCATTTGAATAGTTTTTAATATATATAGAGAGAAAGTATTGAAGATCAAGAATTTTACGTCGAGATTTTGATGGAAATACACCCACGTCCCCCTGAGTTTTGAGACCAAACTACTCTTGTACTTTAATAGCAAAGAAAGGAGAAATGTTCGCCATACTAACAAAATACTTATAAATATTTTTCTATTTTCAAATTTCATTTTGATTTCTAATCTACTTCTAAATCTTGACATGAATTCAATACTTTCTCTCTATATATTAACATAGAGAAAGTAAAAAATAATTCAGAGATACGATTGGAGTAATTTTTTTTTTTTTTTTATTTAGGATGACAAATAAAAATTTATTTGCGGATTTATTAAATTTCATTATTCAAATACATATCCAAATATCAGGCTATTATTTCCTAATTTGTATTATTCATTCAGGGTAATAACAAGAATCTTAACCAATAGCGCGCACTCATTCACTTAATTTGAATGAAATGAAAGAGGGTGTGATGATCACAATTCCTGGAATCTGAAAGGGTTGCTATTCCAAGAACACTCATATAATTTCTATATGGAATATATCCTATTTTTATTTATTCCTTCACAATAAATTAGTGGGTTTTGAATTTCAAATAAATGGGAATCTCTCATCGATCTTTCCGAATAAACATTTTATCCATTGTATACAAGATCTTTCATGTTTTAGAAATGAAAATTTCCTATTCTTATAATCTTGTATATCTCAAACTTAAATTTGTTGGAGAACTCTTCAGAATTTGCTTCTTATTATTATTATCTATTATCAAAATTATATAGGGTAAGTTTAGAATGCTCTTACCTCTAATTCAAATAGGCTCATCATTAGTTTAATTAATTATAAAATTTGTTAGAGCTCTTTGCATTTCCGAGGCTTTAGCTTTTCTCATAGATGACTTTCATTATTCTAGGGATCAATTATATTCTTTAAAATAGGAGAGAATAAGTAAAATGACAGCCGGAAAGGCTGGAGTTTTAAATGTCAAAAATAAATTAATAGACTCTGATTAGGAACAATAGATAATTACATAATATGATTATGTTCTCCCGGAAGGAAGGTCTCAATTCATTTTGGAAGATTCAACTAATTTCTAAGTATTTTCTTACAAGATTGGTTTAATCAAAATGATTTGACATCTTAAATATATTAGACATAATAGCTGCATCAGGTTTTTTAGCTTTAGGCACCACCTTCAAAGAAACCCTAGGAGATCTAATTAGTAACAAGAAGCTGATTATAAAAATTTCACCGAAAAAAATTTAAATTGTTTTTAGTTTAGTTAAATAATATATAGGCTAATTTTATGACTTTTGCCGTTTTACTTTGAATCAAAAGTTTACCGATTTGATATCAAATGAATTTAGGAAAATTTAATGTGAATATATAAGTACGATGACAGAAAATGAAATGTTTAATCGATTTCTCATTAATTTTTGGATATAATTAACAGTGACAGTTTTTGAAATATCAACCTGGAAATAATAAATATTTACTTTGTGACTTTAAAGAGAAATATTGGCGGTACATTAGTTAAGAATTACGGTAATTAGACAAGTTTATTTTAGAAAACCATCAGCAAGAATAGGCCTATACCTGAGGGTTTCTTAGGGAAGCTAGCGGTATATGCGAAAAACTGCTGTGTATTTTGGTACACTCGATAATTCGAAATCCTTTTCGTAACAAGAGGAGAGAACGTTCTATAATTCGAACTAGGCTACTTACCCTCTTTATAATTCGAATTTTTACCCAGCCATTTCAATAAATATATTTATTTGTTAGTGTTTTTAATTAATTTTTACCTTTATTATAATATTTTTTTTTTAAACATTCACACTCACACTCAAACACACATACCCACATACCCACAGTCATTTCGGCAACTTAAACCATATAAGACTTTACGATAACCGTTAATTACTAAATATATCAATTGCGGGTTCCAGGCATTCTTATTTAAGCCATTTGACTTAAATAAAATCATCGGACTGCCTGAGATCCGAACCCGCGACCTTTGTGTTTGAAGGCCAGCACGCTAACCCCCTACACCAAGCCCGAGGGCATTTTAATATTTAAATATGCAACGTTTTGTTCATAACGCGAGAAATAGGCGATTCAAAGAATTTTTCTTTATTTCTCTCATTGTTATTGATTGAATATGAATTCATTTTCTCAACTAATAATAAATTAAATATTTATAACTAATCAAATTTGCAGTATAAAACTAACACCTCATTTTTTTTTTTTTTTTTCTAACACTCACACTTTTTTCCCCACTCTCACACTCACCCACATAATATGTATATTATACACCAACAGTCTTTTCGGCAATTTAGGCCATTTAAGACTTAAACGATACTCATAATTTATTAATATATATTTATTGGGGTCCAGGCATTCTTATTTAAGCCATTTGGTATCCAAGTAACTTGAATAAAATCATCAGACTGTCTGGGATCCGAACCCCCGACCCTTGGTATACAAGGCAGGCGCGTTACCAACTACGCCAAGCCCGGGGAAATCACCTCATTTTAATTTTATGAAATTTTTCTTTTAACCTAAAATATTGTAAGATAATACACAAATTTTAATTTTTGTTAAGCAACCCTTTTTCGAGAAAAGAGAGAAAGAGGTTTCGCAAAAAGAGCGAGAGTGGATTGTTTGAGGTTGAATAAAAAAGTGGTTTTGGACATGGTCTGTCTGTGGGTGGGTGGGTGGGTGGGTGGGGTGTGGGTGTGTGGGTGGGGTGTGTAATTAAGATGAAGGAAGAGTATGAGGTGAAATAAAAGAAAAAAGATCAAAATCGAAAATGGTCAGTCGATTCGTAAGAAAAATCAAATCAATAAGGCAAAGTATTTCAGGGAATTGAGTTTCAGGGAAGATAGGAGAAGGGTGATATGGTGCGGGAATTATATTTTTTTTCTTTTTAATACTCTATTACTTATTTTCCCATGCAGGCCTATTGATTAAATATAAACGTAATGATAACGTAAATACAAATAAGTGCCTTTTTTAAGGTGTGAATAATAATATTATTATTTAATTTCTTTTTTAAGTTATTCACTCAATATTTTCTTGTAATATTTCTTCGCCAAGTAGTTTATAAATTAATTTTATATCATTATTACCTCGACTTACCACTTTCTTTTTTTTTCTGATTTACGATCCGATAACTTCTTATTTTTTTTTCTAATGAACATAGATTTAAGATACGTTTTTGAAACAACATTGTTTATATATTGATTGGATTTTTTTTTTAAGCCATCAAATTGAATTTGCAAAAATAAAATCAATTATAAAGATTTAAATATTTAATTTATTTTTCTACAAAGATTTTTTTTTATTTTATTGTCCTGCGGCACCTAAATTATGAACATTATTATATATAATTGGACGATAACTCATTATAATGTGTTGTTTGCAAACTGCGTTTTCCTTGGGGTTAGTCTTGCCTGACAAGGACTGTTTTTCCTCCTCAACCGAGGTCAGAGACATTAGTTTTTTAAACTCTGATTGACTCCTTTTTTATTTGTTTATATAATATAGCTACATATATTGACAATCCATATATCGAATTACGATATCAAATAATCAATTACGTGCCGAATGATGATACTTTTACTACTGCGTAACTAATCGACTAGTAGATTATTTTTGTTCTTGTCTTTTTTTTAACATTTGTTTTTTTTTTCGTGTAACGAAAATATAAAAGTTTTTCATATATCTCTATGTTACGCATATTAAATAGAAATAAATTTGAATGAACTTCATTTTCCTTCACGTCATTAGAGTATAATAATAGTTTCTATGAAATATACTATAATATATATATATATATATACATATATATATATATAGGTATTTCGGGATTATACTAATGACAGGTGCGTATATAAGGGAGATTGCCGAGAGGTCCCCCCCCCGAATTTTCTCAAATCATATATATATTATATATATATATATATATATATATATACTGGTATATAGCCAATATCTATATTTTTGGTTTTAAAAAATGCGTCGCATAAATAAAAGAAATAAAAAAATCAAATATATTAATATATAAGCAATTTTTTAAGAAAACTTTTGTCTTTGAGAGGGCCGGACCCCTTGGGGCTCAAGTGAAAAAGCAAAAATTTGGAATAAAATAAAAAAAATTGTCTTTGAGAGGGCCTTTAGGAGCTGAGGTATCTGTCTATCTGGTATTTTAAAAATATTTTTGTGTATGGGGGGGGGGGGGGATATACAAAAATCGATTTCTATATACGCCCCTGATTAATGAGGTTTTTTGTTTGTGTTGGACAGTGAACTCTTTCTGAAATGCTCACCAAAGCAGAAAAAGATAGTACTTTATACTTGTTTGATAATATAGTCATGTTCAAATTTACAAGCTTACTAGATGGCTGACATCATTGTTGATATACAAACTTCGTGTACAAATTATACCTGATTTTGTACATGCGCAATTTAGCCCGAGAAGGACAGAGATGCCATCGCGTCGTATTGGTTGGTTGCGTCTTATAGGCGTAGACTAAAGTCCTTTCCTATAAGAAGCTAATCAAGTACGTATTAACAGTTAAGAGGAGGGGGGGACACATTTGCTTACTTTTACTGATAGGGGTGGGGGAGAAGGGAGGGGTTAATTTACGTCAACATTTTAAAAGGCCAAATTACGCAAAAATGTCCCATTAAAAACAAAATTATTCCATTGGGTTAACGGTTTGTTTATTATTGTTGGAGGACAATGAGGGAGGAGAAATTTGCTTTCACAATTGTTGAGTGATCCCTAAGAGTCTTTTTTTTTTATTTATACCTTTTAGTCCAAATACTCATATTTTTTGAGGCCCTAAGAGTGGTTCCTGTGCATTTATTAATTAAACATTCTCTTTGTGTAGATTATGTTACAAGATGTGGATTTTATAGCTGGATAATATGTAAAGAAAAGAATGGCATCTAAATGTATTTCAATTATTAGGCCCTTTATGCTGACGTTTCGGTCTTGGTTAAGAGGATGGTCTTAAACAAGACCGAAACATCACCATAGAAGGCCTAATAAATGAAATACATTTAGATGCCATTATTTTCTTTACATATTGTAGATTATGTTTTAGAAGTGCTCCAATTATTTTAAATGTTGTATAAATTTTGCAACCCGGTTTTGCTTCCTGTTCAAAGCGAGAAAAAATTTATTTCAATTGAATTGCTACCATTGATTTGAAATAAATACGATCTTAAATGCCGAAAAAAACTTAAAAAAATTATATTCACCTGTTATTTTACTATAATGATGTAGTGTAGTACCCATATCCGATTTTATATTTCATTTACGTTATATTAGGAATTTTAGAGGTAATGATAGTGTTAGTGGGTGTCAGAAGACCCGTCGAGACAGAGGAGGCGGCGACAACCGCTATGGTGGTTGTGTCGGGGTTTTAGGGGCCGGTGATCGGACCGTGGCGGCTACATTGGGTGGCTGGCTGCTTCGTGGCCCCTTAGATGAATGAAGAAGCAGCGGTGTCGGTCTCTGGCCTTGGGGCCCCAGCCAATGATAATAGGTTTCCCCGGCCGCTCACCTTGAAATCGCTCGCTCGCCATAAATTAACCTTCGTGCCGATATCAAAACGAAGACGCCGCCGAAATTCCAATTAACTGTTTACATTTAGACGAAACGCGCCGTAGGGGGGTGGAGCAAGGGGGAAGGGCGGGGGGAGAAAATATCATCGACCTTGTTGGTCATTATCATAATCATGGAGGAGTTAACCCCCGTCTTGTGACTAACTATCTGTAAGATTTTCTTTAATGTCGTGATTGGTCTGTTCATAAAATGTATAGCCACGTGCAAGATTTTACCAAATTTCATATCAATTTACGTTCAAATCCATCATAAAATCTCTTACCTTTGATATGTTCTGTGCTTGTCACATCAGATTTTTTGTGTCGACATATATTTAGTTTCCGCCGTTATATTAGAATTCAAGATATTAAACTTATTAAATGGGAAAATATTTATATTTGTCAACAATTTCTCCTATCTTTGCTATAAAGTACAAAAATAAAGTGTGCTTCAAACAATTTTGAAGACAAAATGAGAATATACGTTTTAAAGAAAATCTAAAAAATAATTAATTTTTTGAATTTTAATCAAAATTCTTAGAGCGAATTTTGAGAAAATCGAAAAAAACTGAAAAAGTACATCAATAGTAGTACTTTTTGGCCTATTTTGTTCTTGTCACGTGCCAGGGGAGTGACTAACTTAAATATAAAATTTCAACGTCCTAGCTCTTTTCGATCTTGAGATTTTTTATTCACAGACACACAGCAGACCAAGTCGCAAAACCACTTTTTTTGGATTCAGGGGACCTCAAAACGTGTACATTGATTTTGTACCCATTTCATATTCAAAATAACTCAAAGGCAAATTGAGAATATACATTTTAAAGATCATCTAAAAAATAATTGATTGATGAATTTGAATCAAAATCGTTGGAGTCAATTTTGAGAAAATCAAAAAACTGTAAAACTACATCAGTAAAGTACTAGTACTTTTTGGCAGATTTTGGTTAAAAGCTTATCCTCTTCTATGCTATGGAGGATGTCCTAGTTTGAGTAGGGACTCCCTCAGCACCGGCATGTAGCCTGCTCCTTTCGAAGAATGCATCACTGAGAGGGAATCTTCTTTACGTCCCTTCCACAGGACGGGATGTCACAGCAACTCCCTCTCCTCGTAGTTTTTTTTTTTTTTTTTTAACATTCACACTTTTTTCTCATTCGCACTCACACTCACACACACATTCACACAGTCTTTTAGGCAACTTAGGCCATTTAAGACTTTGACGATAACCGTTGTAATATATATTATCTATTGTGGGTTCAGGCATTTCTATTTAAGCCATCTGCCTCGTAGAGTTGCCTGAGGGCTATTGTGGTAAGATCCTATATTCCAATCCACGGCTTGCTTGAGGATTTGTTTACATTAAATAAATATTTTTATTTAATGAAAAATCCCGCACGGCAAGGATTTGAACAGGGATCTTCTTTGCAGAAGCTGACACCCTAGCTCACTACACCAGCGAGCCCCCTATAAAATTTCAATCTCCTAGCTTAATTCATGCTTTAAATTGAACATAGAAGACAGATAATGTTGCAAATTATTTGATTCAGGGACCTCTAAACGTGTATATCCATCAAAATCTCGACAATGAATTTTAGACATGACACCAATACTTTCTCTTTCTATATATATAAACACAAGAGAAAGTAAAAATGACATTTCCGGAAGAGATAAAATAACAAAAAGTTTACTGATCTCTCAATTGTTATAAAATGAAAGAAATTAAGTAGTTTAACTTTCCATTGAAAATGTTTAAGTACATTTCAAGAAATACAATTTTAAATATCAAGAGAAAAGAAATCTTCAAAACTCCATTTTCCTCTTCCCATTCTTCTTTTAAATCATTTCTTTTGAAAAAGTTTTAAAGAGCATTTGTAAGTATTTTGTAACAAAAATTTATAGTCTATTATGTTATATATAAAAAAAGTTATTAGATTCAAATTAAAAAATTTATTTCACCTCAGTTTATAGCTTTTTTTTTTATAGATTCAAAGCGTTTATAAATATTTACTTTTTTTTTATTTGTTTTAAAATGTACTTTGAAACTATTTTTATTTGATTATTTTCTTCCTCATTATCTTATTAAACATTCTTCCTTGTTTTGATTAATATTAATATGAATTTTGATATATTTTTCTACAAATATTTAAAAAATAAATGTGTTGGATGATTCATTTCATTTTCTTCCCCCTCATAATTTATTTCTTCCACGTGTGATTAAGTATTTAAATCAAACTTGATTAAAAACCTATGTTTTTCATGTAATATCTTATTACATATGTAATTAATTTAGCAAATTATTTTCTGCTAAAGTTTTTTTTTTTTTCTCTCTCTCTCTCTCTTCCTAGTGAAAAATTAGTTCTTAATTTTCATCAGGCTCTTTCTTAGGATCACTTCTTCGCTTCTTATCTTGAGTGATAAAATTTAATCAAATTAAAATGCAAATTTTAAATATTTTTTTTTGAAAATTTTTCTGAAAGTGTGTTTTTGGTTCGAAGAGATTTATAGCAAAGTTAAAAAAAATTCAAATTTCAAAACATTTGATTGAAATTGATCACTATTTTCTAATTTTCTTTTTTATTTCGCAAATACCATATTTTTTATTTTCGCTCAGGGGCCCACATCTTGTGGGTACGTGGATGGCGACCACGAGCTACCCGAGCTGGGACAGGCAGTTTTTCTTTTTCTTTGTATGTCTGTCTCTTCCTTCTAAATTTTCAACAGGCGTCAGACCGTGCGGTCGCCAAAACGCATGATAGGGGGGAATGGAGGGAAAGAGGGAGGGCTGCCTACCCCGCACTGCGGGAATAAGGCGGGTATAGAAGAAGAATTACCATATTTTTATTTTCTCTATGGATAGTTATTTCTTAGTACTAGTTATTTGATTTAGAGTAAATACCACGTTATTCTTAGAATATATGTCTTATCAAATTCGTTTTAATTCTTTGACAGTGTGTCAATTTTCATTAAAATTCGGAAACTTGAAGAGCTCCTATAATCTCTTTTTGATTAGGATTTTATTTTTGTGCATCTCAAGTTTATTAAATTTTTTTTTTTTAAATTCATTTGGTGCTAAAAAAAGGTTATCTCGCTTTTTATTTTTACTTTCTCTTACCTCTATATATGTTTATATATAGAGAAAGTATTGGATTCATGTTAAAAATTCGATGCCGAGATTTTGAGGATCCCTGAATTCGAAAAAGTGGTTTTCGCGCCATTGTCTGGTTGCCCACCCTCCCTTCCTAATTCAGAAGAGACAATGTCAATAGTTTATAATAACCTTGCACTCCAAGGGGTAAGGAAAATTCATTAAAATCATTTGAATAGCCTCCATTTGATTGATATAAATAAATGTGCCTGGATCATATATCTACATGTAGGCCTATATCGTAATCAATTTATTCAAAGTCAAATGGGCTACGATGTTAGAGAGACGAAAAAAAAATTAATATCCTAACATTTAGAAATATTATTTTTGTGAAAAACCTATCGAATTTTATATATAAGGTGATTCACATTGACTTCTTAAAAGCGGCTACACACGTAAATGCTAACTTGACAAGCATGCACGTGCAATCTTTTTGTACAAGCAAACTGAAGCGTCTGTAGGTGAATTTTGCTCAAGCATTTTAATTGTGCAAGCCGCTTGATGCTCGATTGAATTTTAAACATGCATATTTGCGCAAGCAACTCTCCGCATTTTTATAGACGACTTGACAATTGATATTTATTCAAGCAAGTATTTCTTGTAAACTTCGATTAAATAACCTTCCGAGTTTGACATTTTTTACGTTAATTTTCGGCATAAGCTGTTTCTTGCACAAGCATGTTGTGTGTGGTGCCGAAGGGAATTTGTACATGCCAGTACAAAAAGATGGCAGGCACATGCATGCTTGTCAAGTTTGCAGTTACGTTTGTAGCCGCCTTTAAATAAATCCTTTTCTGACAATATCTCATTCGCATCGTCTTTTTTACTTCTTATATAATTATTCAAGCTTTATTAATTGATTATATTCTTCGAATTGATTCTATTAGTTCTATAAGAAAGCCTCGGGGAATCTCTATTTCGTTTGAATATAATATAATCTTCTTCCTCTTCCACAATTTACCCATTCGGTCTCCTTTGACAGATCTAATACCACTTAATTTAACAGTTTATTTTTCTGGTAAGGTAATTTATATCCGAATCAAGTGCGATCAGGAATTAATAGTTAGGGCCCGGGGATTAAAGGCGAGACGAGTCAAGAGAGAGGTGTCTGGACCTGATGGAGCAATTTGCCTGCACAAACACATTCACAGCTGGTATTTTCAATTGAGAGAGAGACGGCGGCGGAGTTTTTTTTGGCCCTGTACCAAAGCGAATCCCCTTCCTGGTCTGAAGCTGCTAATCCTGGCTCTGCTGGGGGTCCGCCGCCAACTCAGAGACCTCTTTTAGACGAGACAGACAGGACAAAAACCCCGGCGATTGCTTTACATTTCCATTTCGTGTTTATTAGTTCAATAATCAAATGATTAGCTATCATCTTTGATCAGTAAAAAATTCTTTTACCCATATTAAGATCGTTTTCCTTCAACATATACTTCAAGTAATAAACCTCTTTTCAGGGTTTATTAATACTTTGGTTTCACTTCCGGCTATGTGATCTTATCCAATACAACTAGCTCATGATTAAAATAATTACAAATATATCCTTACCCTTAATAAGGAGATAGAGGTATCACCTGATGTTCAAAATTTCAGTTGTTTGCTTCCTGTTTATACCAACTATCATTTAGTTTAAATATAATATGGACCAAGCCTGAATGATCTCAGATTAAAAAGAAAATAAATAAACAACATAATTCTCTTACGAAGCAATTTTTTTGTTTCTCTATTTTTGAAAAAATCTGGTGTGACTATTGGCCGCAGCACACAACTTTTTCTCTTACCTTCGGTAATCGAAAGTTGCTGCACTGTGCTGTCACACCAGATTTTTTGTGTCGACATGTATTTAGTTCCCGGCAGTAGGGAATATTTGAATTCAGATGTAAAATTTATAAGTATGGGAAAATATTTATATTTTGTTACCATGGCAACCATTTCTCCTATTCTTTCCTATGAAGCACAAGAGTAAAGTGTGCTTCAAACAATTTTGTGGGCAAAACGAGAATATACATTTGAAAGAGCATCTAAAAAATAATTGATTTTTGAATTTTAATCAAAATCGTTAGAGCGAATTTTGAGAAAAATCGAAAAAAAAAAAACTGAAAAAGTACATCAGTAAAGTACTAATACTCTTTGGCCGATTTTTGATTAAAAGCTTATTTTTCCGGTCCCGGGGGGTGTTTAACTTAAATATAAAATTTCAGCCTCATAGCTCAATTCCTTCATGCTTAAAATTTGACACACACCCACCCACCCACCCACCCACCCACCCACCCACCCACCCACACACAGACAGACCATGTCGCGAAAACCACTTTTTTGGATTCAGGGGACCTCAAAACGTGAAGATCCATCAAAATCTCGACATCGAATTTTTGACATGAATCCAATACTTTCTCTCTATATATATATTGCATATATACATAGGTAAGAGAAAGTAAAAAATATTTTTAACCTAAATAAACCCAAAAATTTTTCCTTCATTTGAACTTTTCCCCTCAATAATTTTTACTTTCTTTTCTTCCCTATATATATAGAAATATATATATATATATATATATATATATATATATATATATATTTTAGTGGATCTAGCTTAATAGTTTATCGATTATGTTTTTAAATAAAACACATTAATATTAATACTAGTAAAGAAATTAAATACTCATATATGAAAATCCTTTCGTTGCTCATATTTTAATGGAAAAGAAAATTGTGCCCTCCTCCCTCCCCCGTTTCGGAAAGGTTTGATATGTTGACAAATGTCAATATTGATAATCTAAACGCCAAGGGGGAGTGGATTCGGTTCCCACAGGCAGTCAAATTAATTTATTTAAATCATTTGGATACCAAATATAAATAAATAAGTTTGGACCTAAAATTATATAGTAATTAATATTTAAGTATCGTCTAAAGCAGGGGTGGCCAACCCAAATGATCTTTCCGGCCACTTTGGAAATGAATCATAACTCCGCGGCCCCCCAAATTATATATTCCCATATTAGATTTTGTTCCACTATAGACACTTTTTACTTTTTTGGGAAAAAAAAATTGAAACATGAGTTTGATGTTATGACAGGGCCGGGTAAAATACTAAGTATTTAAATACAAATACAATAGCAGACATTTTTTTTTTTTTTTTTTTTTTTTTTTTTTTTGTTGGAATGGGTGCATAAGGTCCGAAGACCTATAATGACCAATAGTCACATGCAGCCAGGAAGAAAATAAAAACAAAAGGAGAAGCATAAAGGGGAAACTCAACTGCGGGAACTGAGAAGATGCCTGTTGAGGTTAGACTTGAAAGTCTGAAGATTGTAGGTTTTGGGGAAGATATAAGTATATGCAAAGGCTAAAATTATTAAACAAGATGTTTTCCCCATCTCTTTCACTTTGACTCTTGGAATCAATTTTAATTTCAATTTAATAATATAGAATTCCCTGGAGGTGAGTTGATGTTTATCTGAAAACGACGGGCTTGCCTATTTACAAACACACTCCCAAGCTCATCTCATTTTGTTGGCTCTTTAATTCCACCTGTGAATTATTGTCCTTAAACCATAAAAGTGATTTGCATTCTTTGCGACTTTTTACCCCTTAAGGATATTCCCAAAACGGTTATTTGCAAAAACTATTTAATATTATTTATTTGTCCTTTATTTTCTTTTTAAGGTTGTTCGGATAGTACATCGTAAGTCATAATAGAATCTAAATTTTTTTTTAAATAAAATTAAAAATTTGAATGCCAAAATTCCTTATTATAATTTAGTCGTGACCTATCATAGTTTATAATTGGATTAAGTTAATAATTTAATTACCAAAAATAATAAATGAATGACTTTCGACTTGAGCAGTATTTCACGTAATATAGAACTGGCAACATTGCATTCATCAGCTATCTATTTTAAATCTTAAACGCCTTAAATTTTATTTTATTTAATATATTACAATGTTTAATGCAAATCAGTTTAAACACAATGGACGATTTGCGAGAAAAAATATTGTAAAATTGAAAAAAAAAAATGTATCTGACATAGAGATAAGACACTTATGTTATGCGACGTTGCCAGGCTGGTCTGACTCTCGAGAATTCATTATTTTTAAATATTAGCGACTGTCATTTTGGAGAATTTTTGACTTTCTTGTTAAAATATCTTTAAAAGCGGTCGGCAGAAACTTTTGATTTTATTTTTAACATATTCCTCGGAAGTGAATTAATAAAATGTAAGTTTTTTGTTTTTGTATCATTTGCACAGATGCCTATATAATTCGATATGTGTGCGTTTCGTCGTTATTCCCCATAGGCTACATGTTAAATTTCAATTTTTTAAAAATTAATTACACGATAACCCTGTGTCAGATCTGCTTCAAAATTTTATTTTATACGTATTTGATAGTGATTAATAACATATTAAAAAATTAGCTTTTAATCAAGGAAAGTGCTTTAATGTCCGAACAACCTTAAACAATTTTTTTTAGCTTTATTATACTGAATCTGAAATTTTATAAAAATTAAATTTTTTTTTCTTTTTCTCATAAAAAAAAAAGTTATAAAATATATAATTTTAATATAATCCAGAAAATCTCATCAAAAATTTTTTAATTCATCTTTTTTACTTTCTCGTATAGAGAAAGTTATGTAATCGTAAAAAAATTCGACTTCGAGATTTTGATGTTTCTCCACGTTTTAGACCTCCCTGAGTCCAAAAAAACCATTTTTGGCATTATGTCTGTGTGTGTGTGTGTGTGTGTGTGTAAACACGATTGCTTAAAAACCAAAGCAGCTAGATCGATGAAATTTGGTATATGCTCCTTACACTAAAATTGTAGATTTCTATCAACTTTTGGAGTAAATACGTCACTTGGAAGTAGTACTTTACTTAAAAAAGTTTTTTTCAAAAAATTTTGAAATTTTCAATTTTTTTGTTAGATTATGATAAAATACTCTATTTTAAAAAGTTTTTATTCTTTGACATTTTTACGAAAACTGAATAGTTTTTGAAATAATCACAGAAGAAATAGAAAATATTCGTTAATTTTGATAAAAAATCAAAACAAAATCAAACAGGTGTCATTAAAAAAAAGGGTAAATATAAACAAATTCATTCACAATAAAAACTTTTTAAAATAGAGTATTTTATCATAATCTAAGAAAAAAATTGAAAATTTCAAAATTTTGGAAAAAACTTTTTAAGTAAAGTACTACTTCCAAGTGACGTATTTACTCCAAAAGTTGATAGAAATCTACAATTTTAGTGTAAGGAGCATATACCAAATTTCATCGATCTAGCTGCTTTGGTTTTTAAGCAATCGTGTTTACACACACCCAGACGTAATTCCAAAAGAATATACGAGAAAGTCTCGGGGAAGTCAATCCCCATATTTTTTATCGGAAACATTTTTAAAGCTATTTTATTCATAAAAGAAATAAAATTTTGATTAAAAATTTTTTTTCTTACATGGTTTAAGTTAAATGTTTATTTATAAAGATCTATAAAATTAGCATATTTTAGAAAAAATAATTCCGATCTTAAAGTCGACACAAAATTAAATTCCACACCCGAATCAAATAGAAATTTCAATTTTTTTTTTTTTGGAATAAATAATAATACAATACATAATCATACCACGCCGTGTTTCAGTCAGAAGACTTGAAAAACAAAAGAACTTTATTGCTTTTTTTATTTTTTTTTATTAATGTTTCTTTTATTTGCTGCAGAGGCCATTAGGATTTGATTTTTCAATATTTTATTTAATTAATATCGATGGCTACTGGGCGACGTTCCACACGCTGATTCCTGGTAACCCACCCGAGGTTTTGCTGACTTGTCATTTCTTAACTGCAATATTGTTTGTAATTGGTGCTCTAATCCCTTGCCAGGTCTCCGGCCTTTGATTGCTTTTAACTACACTTCAGTTTACTTTGTTGTTTCTAACTTCACTTCTATATTATAATGAATAATAATCCTAGTTCATTGCAAAAAATGATATTAGTGGGCCTGTAAAATATAATTATAAATAATAATAATAGAGCCTAATAAAAGTGGCATTAATTTTATTTAAATTTAATAAAAATATATAATTTACATATAAATGAAATTAGCCGCTGATTTGATTGTTGACAATGGGCCGCTAATTACACGCCGATAACGAGCTGCTAGTTGATCAAGCAGTCCAAAGAAGATCGTCCTGATTTGAACCACGCGATTTCGGGAGTGTAAAATTTATTGTGAATTTTATTTATAAAGTGTATATAATCAGTGTTTATTTGATTGCTCATTACTACGGGAATGTGTTACGAGTTTATAAAGTATTTGAAAATATTCAATAGAGAGAGAATAGACAACAATCTCAACGGTGAGTTGGACTCCTTTTTTATTTAAGCAACTAGTCAAAAAATGGTGGCGTCTCTTTTGTTGATATTCGATTTCATTTCATTTCTAGTAATATTTACAATTTTCGTTCCTTTGACAAGATTTTTTTTATTTTTTAATTGTTTCTTATTATATGATAGGTGATTTGCTTTGATTAGCCATTTATTAATAAATAATCGTATCTCTCTTTCTCCCACATCACACACATACGCTTTAGCATTCTCTCTCTCTCTCATACACCCCTCTCCCCTCCCCGCTACACACACATACACACACAAGGCATTTATTTTATTCATTTCAAAATATCTCTCAGCGTTTGAGAAATAACACAAGGGAGTAAAATACTTGCCTCTTGTGCTAGGAGTTAGGAGTTCGCTTCTCGTCCCAAGCGCCAAAAATTATTCCATTTGAATGGCCTACCAAGATCTCAAAGAAAATTAAAAAAAAAAAAATATATTTCTTTACTCTTTGTAGGTGATTTGACAAAGTAATACCTATTTTTATACCAAAGGTCGCGGGTTCGCATTCCCTCTCATGCGACAATTTATTTCAATTGGATTGGCTACCAATCTAAATTAAATAAAAAGAGACGAAGTATAAATGGCCTTCGATGCCGAAAAATACCTTAAATGAAATAAAAAAAAAAAAAAAAAAAACTACTTCTGAAAGTATTATTTTTTAAAGCGGACTCTCGCCGGGCTCCCTCACCTTTTCTTAATTATTATTACTATCCCATTCTAATGCCTGCTTGAGGATTTGGTTACATTCATAGAATATATAAAGCAAAGAATACATAAATATTTTCTCTACACATTTCCTAATAGAGAAATCGTAACTTTAGGAATTAATAACTCAAAAAGTTATAGGAATTTCTGGATGCAAATAATATTCCTGTAATCCCTAGAAGGTACTCTTTAAGTATATAGAATTTCGTTTCAAAATTCCAACGGGAAGTTGGCCAAACAGAGAGTGTCAGACAGACAGACAAACGGACATTCTCAACTTATATAAATAGATATTAAAAAGGAAAATATATTTTGTCCAGACCCTCATCTAAAAAAAAAAATTTAATAAAAGGTGTTTCCAAACTGAATTTTTGAAACGATCGTAATGCTTTCTTTCTCTCTCTATATATAAGTTATTTCGTAGAAAGAAAATAAAAATTCACTCAGGAATAATAATTAAATAATTTTTATTATTATATTTAAATAACAAAAGACGTATTGACAATATTCGGGAAATTGTATTTCTTTTCCATTTGATTAATAAATTTTATTTTTTAAAACGACATTGGAATGTAAGGTTTTGGAGGGAGAGGAGTGAGTGACCCTTAATTACGTAGAATATATCCAGCCCAAACAAGTCACGTCGCTCCTTTCGAATTATCCTGGGCTGTGTTTGTTTATAAACAAACTCTTAAGCCTTTTATATATGAGAGAAAGCAAATAGCGTTGGAGTTCTACATACGCATATACCAGCCAAAGACTTAAGCATAAATATTTTGGAAGTCTTGATTAAGAGCAAATGGAAAATCCATTTCTATTTATTTATTAATTTCAAATTGTCCCTTTCTATTCTTATAAAACAAGTTCATTCCATTTCTATGATTTATTTTTTTCCCAAGTTGGAATTTAATGTCAACTTTTAGGACACACAAGTTGTTTATCCTCAGGTCAAAAGTAGTCAAGGTGAAATTTTTTCTACGTTTCATTCCTCCAGGATTTCTTGATTCTTTAACAAATAAATTATAAAAAACAAAATCTTGCTTATTATACTAGTTAGAAATAATAATTCAACTAATAGGTGGGAGATTTATATTTTGTATGCCTTGCCTCCTCTCCTGGGTCGAACCCGGGACCTCCAGATTATGGTTACGCCATCTTGTTACTTTATCTTACCTATATATGTATATAGAAAAAGTATTGGTTTCATGTCAAAAATGCGATGTCGAGATTTTGATGAATATACACGTTTCAAGTTCCCCTGAGGCCAAAAAAAGGATTTTCCGCAACATGGTCTGTCTGTGTGTTTTTTTTTTTAACACACTTTTTTCTCATTTACCCTCACACTCACACATACAGTCTTTTCGGCAACTCAGACCATATAAGACTTTGACGATAACCGTTATTTTATTATAATATCTATTGGGGGTCCAGACATTTCTATTTAAGCCATTTGGTATCCAAAGAAAATCAACAGACTGCCTGGGTCCGAACCCGCGACCCTCGGTATATAAGGTTAGCACGCTACCAACTACTACAACTACTACTACCAACTACTACCAAGTACTACCAACTACTACTACTACCAACTGCTACCAGCTACACCAAGCCCGAGGGTGTCTGTGTGTATGCAATTTAAAGCAAAAAGGAAATGTACTACTGGGTTGAAATTTTATTTTTATCTAAGTTCGGCACCGCCCTGAGGCGCGAAAATAAGCTCTTAAAGTATTAAATTTAAAAGCTTTTAAACATAGGCCAAAAAGTACCAGAGAAAGTTGTGTCCTGTGCGACATACAGTCACACCAGTACTTTTTTTATCTAAGTTTTTGAAATATAATTAATAATCGATTATTTTTCTAAAAAAAAAATTCAATTCAGAAATTAATTTATTTTTTGTCAAGTTTTTTCTTCAAATAATTCATTTAATTCTGAAAAATAAAAAAAATAAAAAAATGTGAATTCTTATTTTAAAGGAAAAATGAATTTATTTTATATTTTGGAAAAAAAGAGAATTTTAATAATTACTTAAAGATAGAGAGAGGTCGGATAGGAGTGTGTTCAGTCAGAGCAGTTAAAGACAAGCCAGTTCGTTGCAAGCCAGGCTATGAGGCAGGTGCTTTTTAACTTTTATTTTATATCAATGTGTGTTTATTTTATTTTAAATTTGATATCGAGTTGAAAAATTAAATTGTGCAAGATGCTAATCCATTCCATCAACCATCCAGTGGGCGTCATAGTGAAGGTATTTAATATTCATTTAACTAATTTGCATCCGGAACATATTAGACAAAAAAAAATTTTTTAAACTCGGTAATTGAATTAGATTTAAAAATACAAATTTTAAATATATGGTATAGATCAGGGGTGGGCAACCTTTTTTTATAACATCGGTCTGAAAACATTTTACGTTTTTACTTTCTCTTACCTCTATATATATTAATATATAGAGAGAGAAAGTATTGGATTCATGTCAAAAATTCGATGTCGAGATTTTGTAAGAGGAAAGTATTCTAGTAAAAAAATAATTTCATTTTTTACTTTTTAATTTTAAAGTGATGGGGCGTTGTGATATTCGCAATAGACACGCATTTTCCAAAATGATGCTCTCAAAATTTACAGGGATGAATTAGATAGAGACAATCTTGCACAAGCTGTTTCCCGAAGCTCCAAGAAGGAAGAATTCCTAGAGTTTCGACGTCAGCAATGACCTAAAATCGATCCGCCCTCCCACGACTCTCCCATGGAAATCTTGAACAACCTTTATCTATTCCTAATTTACTTTGATTCCATTTACGAAAATATCTCGAAAGCATCTGCATATCATCTTGCCAGTAATAACATTTATTTTTCTTTAATCATTTATTTCCCATTTTCTTTTATTATCACAAAGAGCAGGCCTGAATTTAGAGAGAGAGTTTCATAATAAATGAAATTGGGGCTGATTTAATAAATAATTATAAACAAATTTCTAAATTATTTATCTAACAAAGCGAGGGTGAATTCTGATATCGTTAAAGAGGTGGGGGAATTTTTCCAAAATACTTTTATTATTATTTTTTTAATAGTTTATCAAAATTTAAAGAAAAAATAATTTTTTATCTAAGGGCCGGTTTCTTTACTTCACCTCGGATAATCTACTTGACTCTGACTTTCGAGTCTTTTCAATTCTAGTTAAAAGGCCTAAAAGTCGGTATAAGACTAAGGGGCAAAATTAGAAACGCAAGCCTTTTTTAGAAGTTTTTAAAATTCTTGTTAAAGAATTAATTAGCTTTAATTAATTCTTTTATTTTTAATTTATTGTCGTATAAATTTGCTAGTTGACTACATCTGAAGCAACTGGCCCTAAATTAAATAATTAAACTTTTTCACTGCCCATGGAGTAGTAAGAAGCTTCTTGTTGTGTAAATAATATAAAATTTATTCTATTCCCCTCCCCCCGACTGAGAGGTTAGAGATGTTGACAAATATCAATATTGATAATCTAAAAGCCAAAGAGGGGTTCGGACCCCAGGCAGTCCGATGAATTTATTTAAATCATTAGGTTTGCAAATGGGATAAATAAATGTGCCTGAACCGCAATTTTAACAAAAAAATAATAATTTTGTGCTTTATAAGTTTTCGAGGCCTTCGTCCTTAAATATTTTCGTGAGAATTTCTTTACGTTTATTTAACATGTCCTTAAAAGTAAAACCAATATTTTAAGAATGATTAAATGAAAATGACAAGCCCAGTGCAACTTTGTTGGTGGTTGCTCTTCGACTGATCCTCTTAAGTCGGTCAATGACCGAAAATTTCGATCGAAGAAAAAAACAAACAACAAGTTTCTATTCGTAAAATATAAGTAAGAATTAGTAGGGAAGAAAATTTTATCACCGAGACACAGACCGCATGAATAATTTACGTTATTTCATTCACTTATTTACTTATAAAAAAAATTACATTTTTATTTATTACGTTGTATACTCTCGCGCTCGATGGACCCTCAGTGGCGTCATTTAAACTTTTTATTGGAGGGGACAAACATTTTTTTTTCTTAAAATTTACTTGCAAATAGGTACTCAAATTTGGCCAAAAGATATTTAATTTAATTAATTGTTTAATTTTGTACAGTTTATATACTCGTAGATATATTTTGTAATATTTTATTTATAATAAATTATTATTTTTAAAAAATCAGAGCCCTTGGGAGGGGGGAATGCCCCTCTGCCCCCTCCCTCCAAATGACGCCACTGTGGACCCATTGAGTTTTATCCAAATCCCTTGACTTTTAAGACAATAATTTTTGACAATGTCATTACCACTAATCTTTCGGTCACACAAATTTTAAAAAATTTCATTGGTTTGGAAGAGAAACAATCTCATAACCTTTAGCACTAGAGGCGAGGTCTAAACCACTGCGCATTGGTCCAGGGGTTTCATTGTTAGTGTATATATAAATGCATTTTAGTGTTTTAGTTCATATATCATATCTTGACTGAAATAGACAAATCAGATGATTAATTATCAATACGAATATTGTTTGAATCAATTTCATTAAATCGTCATCACTTTCATTTGTTCTCATCTTCGCCTATTTTAATTACAGAAAAGTTATTTTTCTGTACAATAATAAATAAAATAAAAAAAAAAATCTAGATTCTTATCCTATTAAGGCTTTTGAATATTAGGCTCTTATCTGATGCCAAAATTATTTTATTTACTATTTTATTTTATATAATAATAATATGCTCTGAATTCCAACAGAAAGCTTAATTATGTATTTGTCATAAAGGATGGCCTAATTCTCTTAAAATAACTTCATCAACCCTTTTAAACATGGTGGGCAGTAGTAAAAATAAAAAAAAAAATTGTTCGCCTTTGATAATTCCCATTAAATTTAATTTAAAATATAGTTTTCTAAATTTAAATTAACAAAGAATTTTCTCTATTGAATTTATTTTATTTATCTTTTTACTCTGGAACTTTGCCTAGTTTTGAAAAAAGTAAATTAGTAAAAAGGCTTAAGAAAACGAACCCATTAACTGATCATATTGTTTTTATTTTAAATATATTTTTAAATATAGATGTGGATGAGTCATTTGGAAATCATGTCCATGATTCAGATGGGATGAAAATGAACGAAGAGAGCTCACTTGGAGAGAGAATTCTTTCTCAGGACTGAGCCTTGGACTTAGGCCTCCCGGAGAGCTGCGCCTTTTGCCTCGTTTCTTATTCAACTCCCTTCTCTTCTTGGGGTGTCGGGATACCTTAGATTGTATTCCCACTTGCTACTTAGGAATATATTAGTTTATAAATTACTAAATAGGAATCCACCTTGCGTATCGGTCCCCTTTGGATCCCCCCTACTCATCGTATCACATTCAAACTGCTGTTTTTTATACCACGTTTCTATGTCTTAAAACCTAGAGGAATATTATTTTAAAACAAAATACAGTTGAGTTTTTCAGAAATACATACAGGAAGGAAAAGAGCCAATATTTCTTTCACCTGTTGTTAATTGTTTAGTTTGTTGTTGTTTGATGTCACTTTTTGACTTTGATATTTTAGTATTTGTACAATTCCATGATAAAGAATTTTTTTTCTTTTTAATTTTTAACTTTTGAATATATTTTCTTAGTAACTTCTGAACTTAGAACTTCAGAAAAAATTTAATTGAGACATAAAGGCCTATTATATTATTCTTATTCAACTCCCTTCTCTTCTTAGGGTGTCGGGATATCTTAGATTATTATTATTATTGTTAATAATTCTAATAAGTCAGAATTTTTGTTTTTTGTTTTTTTCTCTAAAATTTTTACTTTCTCTTACCTATACATTTTTTTTTGAAATGGGTCCATAAGGTCCGAAGACCTATAATGACCAGTGGTTACATGCATCCACCAAGAATATATTTAAAAGAAAAAACAAGAAGCATAAAAGTGGAACTCAACTGCGGGAACTGACAAGTTGCCAGTTGAGATTAGACTTGAAAGTCTTAAGATTGTAGGTTTTCGTGAAGATATAGAGAGAAAGAATTGGTTTCATGTCAAAAATTCGATGTCGAGATTTTGATGGATATATAGTACATGTTTTGAGATCCCCTGAATCCAAAAAAGTGGTTTTCGCAACCTGTGTGTGTGTGTCTGTGAACAAAATATCTCAAAAACGAAAAGAGCTAGGAGGTTGAAATTTTATATTTAAATTCGGTACCCCCCTGAGGCGTGAAAATAAGCTATAAAACAAAATCGATCAAAATCTACTAGTACTTTACTGAAGCACTTTTTCAGTTTTTTTTTCGATTTTCTCAAAATTCGCTCCAACGATTTTGATTGAAATTCATAAATCAATTATTATATTTTTTATGTACTCTTTAAAATGTATATTCTCTCGTCCTTGAAATCTTTTGAAGCACACTTTACTCTTGTACTTCATAGAAAAGATAAGAGAAATGGTTGCCATGGTAACAAAATATACATATTTTCCCATGTTTATAAATTTGACAGAAAGTTGTGTGCTGTGCGACCATCATACCAGATTTTTATTTATTAATTTTATATCTTCTGACCGCTGGAACGGTATTTAATTATTTATTTTTAAATAATAAAAGTGAATTGTCATTACACAATTGTTCATTTGAGTTTTTTATTATCTTTCTTTATTTTTAATAAGAAGAACATCATTTATTAATTTTTTCTAATTTTAAAGTAATTATATTTAAAAAGTAAAAATAATAGGGAAATTAATTTATTGGCATTCACAAGAGTATTTTTTATTTTTTTTCTGAGTAAAATACTATCTAATTAAACGCATTTTTTTAGAATACTTCTTCATTCAAGACCCATTTAGTTTAATTAATTGCTTCAAAATTAAACTTTTAACTTGGTAATTATTTATCCAATCCTCTTATTATATTATCCATACTAGTATCAAGAAATCCTTTTATTAAAAAGTAATTTAGGACTTTTTTAACCATTGCTTTATGAGAATAAAATACAATTTTAAACATTTGATTGTGGGGAGGATAAAATACCTCTCAAAAAATATATAGTGTTAAAATTTTAATCGCTGTTAGAAATTATTATAGAAAAAAAAATTTATATTCTGAAAAATTGATTCATTAATAGGAAAGGGTAATCACCAACCCCCCCCCCCCCTCCTCGGAAATTTCTCTGACTACTGTCCTGGTTTTGTCTATGAATTTGAAGGCAATAAAATAAATCCATCATTGAATCTCAATGTTTTATATCATAATAAGATTATGAATCCCGTATTTATAATTAGCCCTCTTTTATTAAAAGTGACCCTATAAATAAAATATCTATCAAATAGCAGGAATCCCGGATCTTTTGATCAGTCACGCACAAACAATAACAGAGGGAGATATTTCCTCTTTTTTTTTTAACCATTATCGACCATATTTCTCTAATATTTTGACTAAAGAAACCTTTAAACGTGATTGGACAAAAAAAAAAAAACTAATCGTAAATGAGGCCGATGGCGCTTTATAATTATGAAAACGAGAGATGAAGGTGAAGGAATGAAGGTAATAAAAAAAAGGGGCTCAAGGGCGGATGTTAATGAAAGCGACAGTGTAAACACATGGGTTGTGAATTGAATGGTTGCATTGTGATTGTGATAAGAGTGTTTATCAGTGGCGGTCGGTCGTTGCTCGTCCTCACTTCGAAAAAGTCTACGTCTCTCGGACTCTGGTCACTTGAACTCTTTATTACTCATCTGCATGCGAAGCAGGTGCCGTCTACACTTTATAAACCGACGACGAACATTCTCTCTTTGTTATAGCAAATCTAAATAAAGCCCAAACTTGTTCATTCCGTTAACAACACATCTTTCAGAAATTTACTTCGTACTTTCTCTTTATTTTATTTACTGAGAGGAAATTGGAGGGTAGGAAAAAAAAATAAATCTTTTAAGATAATGAGCAACTCGTGGAATGGAAAAATATTCTTTTATAATATGAACTGATTGATTTTTCTCATCAAGATTCTCTTTTTTTTAACTTTTTATTTTTTATTCAATAAATATTATAATAATCTCCTAATAATATATAATAAAATTAGACAAGCTAAAATGAACTAATCCTATGTCTACCATAGTTCTTCCCGCGTCTATTGCATCCAACTTCTAAGCTAGATCTAAATTCATCTCTGAGAGGATACAGTGGGCGCCATAAGTGCCTGATCTGTTCGAGAGTTGAGTAAATTTTTTTTAGGGGCTAGGGGTTGGCATTTTTCTACTCTGCTGTTAGCTGTTTTTATAAAAAGTATAAAACACTTTCTGCCCAAATCCTGGGGAATGGTGCTGCGAGTCTTCCGGGGGGGGGGGGGGGGGGGCAGCCCCACTCAACCCCCCCCTCCCTAGTTCAACCCCATCTATAGGACCGGGATGTCACAGTAATTCCCCCCTCTCTTCGTAGAGTTGGTTGCCTATTGTAGTAGGATCCAATACTCCAATCCTGGACGTACTTAAGGATTTTTTTTTTATTTATTCGTCTGGCTTCAATGGCCTTACACTTTGATTTAGAAAATATCTATAGTTTTTTTTTTTATAATCATTATCATTACTATAAGGTAAAGGGCTAGGCACTCACTTCCGTTATGTTCTTGTTTACCACTCTCTCTCGCTGATTGGTTAGAGTGAGATGAAGTGGAGCCAGTGAGGGAAATTTAAATCTTTAAAATTTTGCACTATTTTTAAGGTGCAATTATCCACTTATCATCGTTTAATGCATCAAAATAGTTTTATTAAATACTTATTTGTTATTTTTTACGGAGATAAAAGTTATATCAATTAGTATTTTTTTCTATTCTTCATCACCTTTTGATTATAGATTAATTAATTACTTCCTGAAAAATTACCTTATAGCCAAAAAAAAAAAAAAAATCTTTCATCTGAATCACCATTGGGAAATTTAATTCCTGTTTTCTGAGATACTTTTTCTTATTATTTGGTATCAGTATAGAAAATCTTGGTCTTTTTCCCTAGGATATGAGTTTTAAATGGCGCAACATTTTTTTTACCAGATTTTTAGTATTTTTGACGTTTTAGGGAACAAATATTAAAAAATAAATAAATAAATAAATAAAATTGCATTCTAATAAAACGATATTAAATAATTTTCTAAAAATTTAGAAATGGGTGCAGCGCGAGCCCTGCAGCTATCAATTTTCCAGAAATTTGTTTTAAACTTTAATTAATTATAATTATTATAATAGATATTAAAAATTCCTTTTTTGAATTTCCCGAAATTAATTACTCATTCCTTAAAGCAATTTCTTGATGAAATTATTTTTCCAAGTAACTTTGAAGGTAGCATATCTTCTTTTTGCATACAAATCGGCGAAATACCAAATTCAAAACGAGATGTTTTTGATGCATACTTGTTATTATAAACACGCTTCATTCATTTTTTTGTCTCTTCGGCATCTTAGGCCATAAAGACAATATTTAATATGTTACGGTTTTATTTTTTAAATGTCTTCTTTAATTGAGGGCTTAAGGTTTTTGATTTTCGAAAAAAAAAAAAAAAAAAAAAAATTAGATTATTTACTTTAAATAAAATATATTTTAAAAAAACTCGCTCTATATCTTATAGATAATTAAAATAGTAATCATTGTGTTAAAAAATAATTGATTTTTTGCCTTTAAGGTTGTTCGGACATTAAAGCACTTTCGTAGATTAAAAGCTAATTTTTTAATATGTTATTAATCACTATCAAATACGTATAAAATAAAATTTTGAAGCAGATCTGACACAGGGTTATCGTGTAATTAATTTTTAAAAATTGAAATTTAACATGTAGCCTATGGGGAATAACGACGAAACGCACACATATCGAATTATATAGGCATCTGTGCAAATGATACAAAAACAAAAAACTTACATTTATTAATTCACTTCCGAGGAATATGTTAAAAATAAAATCAAAAGTTTCTGCCGACCGCTTTTAAAGATATTTTAACAAGAAAGTCAAAAATTCTCCAAAATGACAGTCGCTAATATTTAAAAATAATGAATTCTCGAGAGTCAGACCAGCCTGGCAACGTCGCATAACATTAGTGTCCTATCTCTATGTCAGATACATTTTTTTTTCAATTTTACAATATTTTTTCTCGCAAATCGTCCATTGTGTTTAAACTGATTTGCATTAAACATTGTAATATATTAAATAAAATAAAATTTAAGGCGTTTAAGATTTAAAATAGATAGCTGATGAATGCAATGTTGCCAGATCTATATTACGTGAAATACTGCTCAAGTCGAAAGTCATTCATTTATTATTTTTGGTAATTAAATTATTAACTTAATCCAATTATAAACTATGATAGGTCACGACTAAATTATAATAAGGAATTTTGGCATTCAAATTTTTAATTTTATTTAAAAAAATTTAGATTCTATTATGACTTACGATGTACTATCCGAACAACCTTAATTAATTTGCTGGAATCTTTCAATTAAAATGAAATAAAACGCTTTTTTCTATGAAGATAACTAACGCCATCTCTTGCCGCCTAGAGTAACCAGCTTCTCATTCGGCGTTTAACGGTTTTTCGAGACGCGCATCTTAAATATATTTGGTTACTGCAGGGTAGGGTGATTTTTGGATTAGGCTCCTTATACTCCTCACTTTTCTTCATTTCTAAAGAACCTTTTTACTCTTTAGCATTCGCAAGTTGGGTTGCCTAACTTCCAGCAAGAAAAAAGAGTTATTTATTCAAGTCTTTGGTAATAGGCTACCCTTAAGATAAACTTCAACTAGATTAATTAAAAAAAAAAAAAATTATTTAGACTATATTTCTACTGAATATAATAAATAATGTCTTAATAAAAAAAAAAAAAAAAAAAAATAATTGAATTCCCTTATGAGAAACATTTCTTATTTTTATCTCATGATAAATAAGAGTTATTTATGAAGCTTAAAAATGACATAAAAATTAAATGTCCTGTTTAAAATAAAAGGACTTCTTCATCCAAACCATCAATAAGGATAGAAGTATTATTTTAATCTCTATTCTCTGCTATAATTAGAGCATATTTTCGTTAAATTAAGGGTAAAAAAATATTTAAAAATGTATATACTAAGTACCCTTACTACTACTAATATTTAATAGCACGTTACTTTCTTTTCATTCACAAATCCTTCCCCATCTTGCCCACTTTTTTTTCCTCTAACAGTGAGAGATTCACGCCTCTGACTTTTGAATTCTGAAATTCTCAATCCTTTATAAAATTATTGTACACAAAAAATATCGCTTCGTGTCTTTCACACCAGATTTTTTACTTTTTTTATTTCTTTACAATCTATTTATATAATTCGCTAATGTCCGTCTGTCCGCGCTGTCTGTCTGTCTATCACGCTCTTCTTGGGCAACTTCCCGTTGGAATTTCGAAACCAATTTTTTTTGCCTAAAGAGACCTTGTACGGATTACAGAAAAATTATTTTCATCCCGAAATTCCTATAACTTTATGAGTTATTATTTCTTAAAGTTATGATTCCTTCCATAGGAATTGTAAAGGGAAATATACATGTAGGCCCTATATGTATTCTTTGCATTTGGGTATTCTATAAATGTAAACAAATCCTCAAGCTGTCTCTAGGATTGAAATACGTAGTAATAATAATTTTACGCCCTGGGCTTGGTGTAGTTGGTAGCGTGCTGGTCTTCTTTACCCAAGATCGCGGGCTCGCATCCCAGGCAGTTCAGGGCACCGCGGCTAGTATAGGCCTATCTATATTTTTACCCTTTCTAATAAAATCACAACAAACATATTTATCAAAATTTATTAAAAATAAAACCAAATTTGCATTCATAGCCAACAATCATGCAAAAATCTCATCATATTTAATTTATTGAATTTAAATTACCGAGAGAAATTTTAGCCATTTTTCTTATAATTTGTTTATCCTTTTTTAAACTTTTTTTTTATATTAATAGTCAAATTATTATTTTTAATTTCTCAAAATTACCACAGACACACACACACATACATCATTCCAAAAACTACTTAAATGGATTCAGGGGACCTCAAAACGCATTTTCAGTTTCAGTTCAATTTCAATTTTTTTTGCGATTACATAAACCTACGGTTGTTGGGAAAAGTTAAAAATGAGAACTGCAGCTAAAGTTTTAACGCTGTATGGATAAAATAAATAAAAAAAAATCTTTAGTGAGTATTTTAGATTTTTTTTTTTACTGATATAATCCAGTACTGGATATTTTGAGATATTTAATAAACAAAATTTTATAACTTAGAACCCGTGATCTTTTGTAAGATAATTTGATGAAATTTTGACCTTAAAATTGTATTTTAGGTTAGTCTGGTCAGGAAAAAGGGATGAAAGACATTCTTCAGTCTACACCTGTCTTCCAATGAATATATTTTAGAAATAATTTATTTTATCGCGCTATTCTAAATTTTCTAAACCCACTTTGAGTTATGCTTTTTATTTTTTTACAAGTAGTCACACTATCTATAACTTTCTGTATATTATATGGTATATAGGGCCTATCGCCTCCTGAGAATGATAGTGGCAAAAGTCCGAAAATCAACAATTCGAGAAAACATATACATTTAAATAGCCGGGTAACAAATAAATAGGCCAGAATCAATAGCAAAGAATGGAAATATATTTTCACCACTTTGCCACTCAAAAGCGAAGACGTTTTAACAACGTTTGGGATGCTTAACTCGAAAATTGAATTTTCCGACTTTCGCCACTATGATTCTCAGCAGGCGATATATTCTCTATAATTTAGCCAATAAATTTTTTTATTTTTTTTCATATATTTTCAATTTTTATGAAACAATTATGGGATTTTTCAATTGTAAATTGTGCCTCTATCTATTTCGTTTATCTTGCGATCTGTATTATTTACAAAATTTTTAAGAGCCTGGTCAAAACCAATATACGATAAATATATTTGGTTACTGCAGGCTAGTTAACCAAACTAACACCCACCTTTATCTCCCAATCAAATTTTGGGATCTAGATGGCCCTAATAGAATGGTTTAAACAGGGATTATAATCCTATAATTTCCTTGAAAATTTTGAAAAAGAAATTTGTATTTTTCATTTTATTTTTGCTTTTTTTTTCCTTCGTCAATCAAGATATACAAATGTTCAAATAAGCTTGTATATCCTAATCAAATAAATAATTATATATTTTTTTACAATTAATAAATGATGCTCCAATATACATAAGCCCAGAAAATTTGTAAAAGCTTTTCTCTAGCTATTTTTATTTTTAGAATAATACAATTTCGAATTTTAATATATAACCGATCGATGGCTTATACCGATATATACAATTTAGCAGAAGAGTTTTTACCACCCCTTATTTTAATAAATAAGTAAAAATGGTGAGAATGATGATCGTTAGAAGATATATTTTCTTTAAGAAGGGTCTCTGTCTCTATATATATGATCCGTGGCTGCATTAATTGCCGAGCTGGGGGAGGGGCAATATCGATCGCATCGCGGAGGTTAGGGGAGGGGAGGATGCGGGCGCCCCTCCCAAGTCGGGGTGCCCCCTCTCCCTCTCCACTCCTATACCACCCTCACCAAAACCCCGGCTCGCCTCCTTCTCTCTTTCTCTCTCTATCCCCAAATCGATTGGCCCGTCGTCATTTCCTACAGTGTTTAACAATTTTTCCTAGAGGACATTTCTGATCAAATGTTATGAATGGTCCTTGATATTATTATCAGGACATTGATCATAAGATTTTCCCTTCTTTTTTTTTTTTTTTTTTTCTTTTTAGAATCTTTTAATTATTTTTATAATTATTCACTTCCGTATTCTTTTAACGACATCAAAGTATTGAATAAAATTGCGATATTTTACTCACATAAGTCTTTTCTGATCGTTTTTCAATAAAATATTTTGAGACTTTTTTTTTTTACTCAAGACCATGAAACGGTTCTAAGAAAATCTTTGTTTTCAAGGTGTTTTACAATTCTTTTTAATACCTATATAATTTTTTAAATTAAAATTTTCTTTAGTTTGAATATCTATACATAGAGAGTTTTCAACTCAATACTTTTTTCGGAATATCGGCAGACAAACTTGTACTTTTTACCTCAAAAATATATCAGGTGATAATCTTGTGATATATTTAATCACATCATATTATTAAATAATATATGTAAAAACAAAAAATAGTCCTCGTTCAACTTAATAATAGCCTTGGTATAAATTCAAATTTCCAATTCGTAATTGATTTAGAACTAATTTGAAACAAATTCTATTTTTCGTGTCAATTAAATTAAAAATTCACAACCCCTATTATTCTCCGATAACTCTTTTTGTTTAGCATTTAAGGGAGAGGGGATTTGAGCTCTTTAATTCTTCAGCTAATTGATTTAATGACTTGAATAAATCAGAAAATATTTTTCTCTCCTCGTACACAAACGAAATAATATTACAAATGCAGAAATCTCCTTTTTCACTCTTCAACAAAAAAAAAACTTTTTTTAACCAATTTGCATCTTATTAAAATTAAAAAGACTAATAATAAAGAGTTCCTTTTCTTGTTTGAAAGCAAAAATTTCATAATTAAGGAAAACAAAATTGAAGGTAAACTGTGTCTATTAGATGAGTTATATAAAAAGCAGGATAAAATATCAGGCAAATCTTATAACGCTATTTTTTAATACAATTATTATTAGGACTTAAAATATAGATGACTTTTAAAATTTAAAAGTAAATATTTAGAAAACAATTTTCTTTTTAATTATTGAAAATTTGATATCTGGAGATTTATATAGAGTGGCACGATTTTCTTGATCTAAAAAGTTGAATTAATTTTGAAATATAAACTTGAAATTATAATTTCTTATCCTCTTAACCAGGACCGAATCGTCAGCTATAGAGAGAGGTATAATAAAACATCCTTTTGTTGCTCTCATATTTTAAATGTAACTGATTGTATTTTCAAATACAGTAATACACACATACACACTTTGGGGTGAATTAAATTTCGCCCCCCCCACCCCCTTTCAATAAATTCCTAGTACCTCCAATGAATGTACTATTGATATCAACCTTTTTAGAGATGTTCTGCTAGAATAGGCGATTCCTTTATTTTATTCTCTTATCTTTTGAGAGAATTTATTTATTGAATGTCTGCTATGCTGACTTCTTTCCCCTAAAGGTCTTAAATTTTTTTTTTTTTTTTTTTTATTAATTTGGATAGTAGTTTGCCCCCCATAAAACAATGACACCCCAGAAAAGCTCCACTCATTTAATTAATTGGATTATAACAAATTAATTTTATCTGGTCTGTTAAATCTGAATTCCCATTTTCTCTATGAATATAATGAAATTATGAGAAACGCTATATCTAAATTTATGAAGATCTTTTTTTTCTTCTAATTTCTGCAGTAGATATTTTTTGTTGTGTATGAACTACTTTTCGAAAGGACCTTTTTCTCTGTTGTTGTTACTCTTCTCTGAAATCCGTTTAGTAAATGCAAGAACTCCTTGGGTTCTGAAGAAAGGAATTCCTTGAGCAGGTAGAAAAAGAAGAGAGGAAGCACCAATGAGCCTCGCAAACCTTGTCCATTGGCTGTCCAAACCCAACAGCATCCCTTTGGACCAAAGGGTGCCAAGAAGGACCGCTTCTTGGAAATCGACCCCCGGGTCGTGGGACCACTTTTTGTACCCAGGGAAAGGAACACAAAAAAAAGGTCAGGGCGTGTTTTTTGCCCTGATCCCTTGCCACTTCCCGCCATCAGGCTTTCCATCCTCTCTTATCAGAGACCAAGCAGTTCATTCACGCTGCTTCTTCTCCCATTGATGAAGAAAGAGTCTTTCGTTTTTAAACATTCGAATTCTTATTTTTATCCTATGAAAAATTTCTTCCATTTTATTAATATTACTTACACAAGATAAAAATTATGCATCTGTCTGACTTAAAAAAAATAGCAATTTTTTCTACTTAAAATGCTTTCTATTAATTGAAAAAAATAAATAAATTTAAATTCTTAATTCGCCATTGAAATCTTCTGAAGACCACTTTACTCTTGTACTTCATAGGAAGGATAGGAGAAATGGTTGCAATGGTAACAATATATAAATATTTTTTCATACTTATAAATTTTACATCTTGAATTCTAATATATCGGCGGAATCTAAATCACGAAAATCTGGTGTGACAAGCACAGAACACAACTTTCGATTACCTAGGATAAGAGAAAGTTGTGTGCTGCGCGACAGTTACATCAGATTTTTTGAATGAAAAGCAATAGCCAGAGGTATATTAGAACTTTAATACAATCTTACATAAAAACTTTCTTATTATTTATTTTTTCTTCCAAACATAGTGTCTTAATTGTCTGATATAACAGTAGGCCTACATATAAAATTGGATATTTTTTAAAGGGTAGGCAAAATATTCATATTTTGGTGTGCAGAAAAATGTATTCAGTTAGCCAAAATGGCTAATTGGTTAGCAACTTATGACCAGCAAATATTTCTAAATCAATCAGCAATTAATGTCATTCTGGACTGCTCTAAAATTTGTTGGATAGCATATTAAATGTACAAGCTTCATTATTATCTGAACTCCATTTTTTTCTAAGTTAATTGGAAGAAATTTGCCATTGCGGAATCTTAAATTATCTATAAATTATTTAATTAACTTATCTCCTCTCCCCTGTGTTTTTAAGCGTTTTTCTTATAGAAGTTTTATATTGTTGGATGTCTCTAATGGCGGCAGTTGAGATTCAGAGAGCTTCTCGAAGACATCATTAGAGGAGCTCCTGATGGCTGCAACCCCATCAAAGTTGTGTCCAATCTCTAGCAACTCCCCTGGTAGAAAACACTCTGCCCCAGCCCAGTAATTGCCTATTACATACTTAAGAAGAGGCTCAAAGTGCCCTTTCAGTCTTCTTCACGCTAATTCACCTGCAAATCTTATTATTAGTCTTCGATCAAACTTTATCAAAAGGAACTCTAAATCCATTACTAGAGTCGTTCCATTTCCACTCAAAGGTTCATTACCACAGAAAATCTTATCTGTTTAAACCGGGGCCCTTTGGTATAAAGATGTTATTATGAATAAACGAGGTTATTGTTATTGTTGAAACCATAAGGCTCTCGGTTTATTTGACTTTAAAAAGGATAATTTGTTGTGATGATCCATTTCTCATATTTAATTATTATCAATTTGTCTTTTTATTTTATAATTTATATTTTGTTGTTCAAGTCATAAATAAAATGAATATCATCAATTTTTCAAATCTCTTGCCATATCAGAGTTATTTTTAAAAAAAGAAAAATATTTTCTTGCCATTAAAAAAAATTATTTAATCTAATTCTTATCTTTCTTATTATTGTTTTTTTTTTTAACTCACTTTTTTCCCCATTCACACTCCACAGTCCTTTCGGCAACTTAGGCCATTTAAGACTTTAGACGATACCCGTTATTTGTAAATAGGCCTATCCCAATATCTATTGGGGGCCCAGGCATTCTTATTTAAGCTATATCCATATGGCTTAAATAAAATAATTTCTTAATTAATTATTTTCAAATGAAATATGATTTTTTAATGCATTTTTCCATTGCTTTTTCTTTCACTCTACCGCGTGTCTGTCCACCCGAAAAAAATGAGTAAAATGAATATTTGTACAAAATTTTTTACTAGTAGGCCTACAGAATCTACTTATTAAGGTTTTATTAGGTCAAACAGTTAAGAAAAGAAAAATATTTAATTTCTTATCAACAAATTCCAAATATGAGGCGTTTACACCAAATTTAATTTTTTTTTTCAAGGAATTTCATCATCAATATATAGAGACATGGGTCATTTGGCCAGTCATTGATTCTAGGGCGTATATTCATGGCAAAATCCTTTAAATTTAAAAAATTTTAAACACTATCCTTTTTCTGAGTTTTCTGTTAGGAATTATTTACCGATATTTTAAACTATTCATCTAGGAAGATTTTATGATGAGGAACTTAAGATGTTTGTGGAATATCATTTTTAGATAAGATGCAACATTTCATTTCTCATCTTTTTTAAATAGTTTAATGTGAGGTATGACTTTGTGGCTTGAAGTATTATTAAGGAGTCAAAAAAAATTCAAGACATATTCAGTCAAAATTATTTCTTTTATTATTGCCGTTCCAGGCTGACATTTCGACCACTGGTCTAGGCCATCTTCTTTCGTTGTCCTATGAGCGTTTTCTTTTATTCTCGCCTCCGGTTCTGAAGATGGCCTAGACCAGTGGCCCAAACGTCAGCCTGGAACGGCAACAATAAAAGAAATAATTTTGGCTGCATATACCTTGAATTTTTTTGACTCCTTAATAATATTTTACTTGAAAAATAAAATAAAGTTTTATCAAACCACAAAGTGTTAAAATAAAGTAGGTGCAGATTGAAAATTTTTCGCCTTGTTAATTTTTGGGTGCTTTTAAAAGCAGGTTTTGGGTGTTTTTGGGCGGCGCCTGTGAGGCGTCACTCGTTGGCGCCAACGACTTCCAAGAAATCCATTTTAACGTTAACCTCTTTTTTTTTCTCTCCCTAACTCTCTCTATCTCTTTCTTGAAAAATATTTTTTCCTTTTCTGAAGTTAAGGTCGAAGGCCTACACGCCCTAAAAAGAGCGCGAACCGAACCCTCTTCTGAAAGAGCCTTTGATCACACCTTCCCGAAACATTAGCCATTTTCGAGGTTGGAAACCGTTCACGCATTTTTGGAAACACAAAAGATTTTTTCATAACAAACGAACAATATTTCTTTTATTTTTTTTCCACTATTAGGTAGGTCCAGGTAGTCACAAAATAATAATAGAATTAAGTTTAATTTATTATACTAACTATTCATTGCAAAAATATTCTGAAAAGAATTTTTGCCGAGATTTTCTCAATATATAACAAAAAAAAAAAATTAAGTAATTTTAAGACAGGTGTAAGGAGTTTTGTGGGTTTTCTCGATTCTTTGTCTTTTTCTACACTTTCTGTGTGAAAAAAAAATTCGCAGTGAGGTTGAAGTTTTAGGTAAAACATCTGTATTTTTACCTTTAATAATTCGTATTGTAGTCGTTCGTCGTTCATGATTAGATTTACCAAGTTATTTAATCTTTAAAATAATCTTCATTGTTTTCTTCACGAAATAAAAACAAACTTCAACTTGGCAGCCCTTTGAATGGATTGCACTTATGTTATACTTGAGTTAAAATCTAACAACAGCAACAACAACAAGATAACGGAGATGAATATCTACTTTCAAAGCCGTTATTAGGAATTTTAGAGTAGGCTACTATATGGATTTTCTTATTATTTCAATAATTTTTACTTTCCCTTATCTATTGTTTGTATTTCAATTCTCTAAAAATTTCATTATTAAATAATTTTTGTTTTGTTAAGCCAGTGATCAATTAACTTAGCTTCATCAAGCGTTTGTAAGTAATGAAATATATACGAGGGTAAGTCAATAAATAAGTCGCAATCATTATTGTACCATTTGTAAATTACAGACGCATTTTGTGCCAGCAGATAGTAGCATATGAAAGCTTGTCGTAGAGGCTGCATCATATCTCTTCGGCATCCGGTCATGCAGTGGCAGACAGTGTAAGATGTGCGGGTGTGTTGCATGATGGTGATGATGTAAAAATATTAAAAAAAAAAAAACACCGCTGTTATAAATATACTAAAAAGGAGTAAAATAATTTTGTGTAAGTTCATTAAAATTTTATTAAAAATCTGGCGTGACAATATAGGTCTTCGGACCTTATGCCCCCATTCCAAAAAAAAAAAAAAAAAAAAACAGCAGAACAAAACTTTCAATTACCGAAGATAAGAGAAATTTGTCTACTGTGGGACCAGTCACACCAGAATTTTAATAACATTTTAATGAACTTATACAAAATTATTTTACTCTTTTCAGTATATTTATAAAAGCGTTGTTTAAATTTTTTTTTTAATATTACTACATAATCATCATGTAACATCACCCGCCATCTTACACTGTCTGCCACTGCATCACCGCTTACTGGAGATATATGACGCAGCTAGCTCAGGGGCCCACATCTTGTGGGTACGTGGATGGCGACCACGAGCTGCCCGAGCTAGGGCAGGCTGACCTGTTCTTTGTATGTCAGTCTCTTCCTTCCTCTTTTCAACAGACGACAGACCGTTCGACGGGCCGGCCTGTTCTATCCTTTTCGGTCGCAAAAACACATGATAGGATTAGAGGGGAAAAGTTAGTACCGCCGATCCCGTATCGCGGGAATAAGGCGAGGACAGAAGAAGAAGGAGATATGACGCAGTCTCTACGACAAGCTTGTGTATGCTACTATCTGCTGGCTCAAAATGGGCCTGTAATTTACAAATGGTAAAGGGAAAATGACGTTTGCGACTTATTTATTGACTTACCCTCGTTTAATTAGGATATGCGATAGAAATTTTTGTGGGGTCTATATCGTCTTATTTATTGTCCGGTAAACTTTAAATTTATTTTCTATATAAGTCATGTCATAAAATCTTCCATTATTTTTCATCTGATGTTATAAAGCTATATTAAACTTCAAAAAATTTTCTCTTTGCGGTCCACGAAAAAATATTTTTTTTAATGCGGCTGTCAGTTTAACGAAATTCGGGTAATCGAATCTTATTTATTCATTTAAATTAGATATTAATATTCAAAAATGTCTTGAATTTTTCTATTTTCGTTCATAGTTTGTTACAAAAGAAGCACATCGATGCCCCGGATAGGCTACAAGTCCCATCGTTCAAAACCCGGGGACCTTATGGTCACTCAATCCACCAGAAAAAAAAATTTACTCACAGTAAATAGAAATTATTTTTTTTTTTAATAGAAAAAAGTCAAAGAATTTAATAGAAAAAGGCAAAAAAAAATCATTTTACTTTCTTTTTATACAAATTAAAAATTTATTATTTGACAATATTTAGAGTTAGTAGATATGACATCGGAAATAGTTATCTCGCTTCTTATCTTGGCTCTATCTCTTATCACACTCACTGATTTATCAAACAAAAAAATGTGGAAAGAAAGAAAAAAAAAATCAAACATATTCTAACTAAATCTTTTAACGGCACTCACATTCCTGTTACGCTACTCTACATACTACTATTAAAAAAAAAAATTAATAATAATTCTTTTCTTAAACAAGTTTAATTATCTTGAGATTTGAAAACATCCCTTAAAAAGAGCTTCGTTTATTTATTTTCTTTTTATCGTTTTTAATTCTGGAATAAAGTATTTCTCTCGCTTTTTTTTTTTTTTTAATAAATCTTTCCATATCTCTTTCAGAAAATATTTCATCAACATTCTTTTCAATTGAATCCCCCTCCCCCCCCTCCCTCCCTATTTTATTTCTTCCTTCTTCGGTGAAAGAAACGGATAATCCAACCGTTATTTCCACGCATTTCAATATATATATGCCCGTTTTCATTCTACCATTTGAATTAACTGAGAGAGTAAATCGAGTTCACACCAACTATAGGAGTAGGTCAGTTACCATACAGTACCTAGACATGGACATGATGGTCTATATAAACATCAACATAAACATGGTCTCACGCACACACATACACACATCAGTTAGAGGATTGCCACGGGGAATTATTTTGTTACCAAGCCAACGACCTGTGGATTTTCTCGACTTCTTCATTCTTCCTTTGATTGATACTTCGGCCCTGGGAAAAATATTGATGTAATTCGGTGCTATTTAAAAAAAAAAAATTAATAATTCAAAAGATTATACTTCTTAAAATTGGACAACAGAAGGTCTTAGGCATAAAGAAAAAATTTTTATAAAAAAAATAAATACATTTTTTTGTCTGTTATGAAGTTTTTATTTTTTTTCTGACAACTGCATGATTTTTTGACATGCTATCTTCAGAGAAAAAGCTACAAAATATATTCAATTGAACATTCTAGGCAAAAAATTGATTTTAAAACCTCCAGTAATTTAAGACAATGTATTACAATTATCTGTGTTAGAAGTGTTATTTATGTTTCGGACAAATTTTTCTTTGAATTTTTACTTCTGACTTTTTTTTGACAAAGGACAGTTCTGTTTGAAACTAAGGAAATTGTCTTATTAAAAATAAATTAAAAGAGAGATTGTACTCTCCAAATTACATGTTTCCACTGATGATTTACTGAGAAGATTGCTTCCGAGAAGTAAATAATTTTTCTTTTTCTTTTTATTTAAAAAGCACCGGCTATATGCAAACAAAATTCAGTAACTTAATTAAAATCATTTTTTCAAATGCTAAATTAAAACAAAAAAATATCAAAAACTCTATCAAACTTCTTCTATCTTCTACCTTTTATATATATATAATTCCCAAATGTCCGTCTTTCTGTCTGTCACGTTCTATTTGGGAAACTTCCCGATGGAATTCCGAAATCAAATTTTATATGCTTAAAGAGATCCTTCTAGGGTGACAGGAAAATTATTTTCTTCCCGAAATTCCTATAACTTTTCGATTTATTAATTGCTGAATCTAGGATTTTTCACATAGGAAATGTATGAGGAAACATTTATGTATTCTATCAATGTAAATAAGTTTTTGAGCAGGTGTTGGATTCGAATAATAATAATCATATTCTTCTCTCCCGCTGCAGGCGGGCCCGAGCCAGCTGAAGTAGGGTCGAAACCTCTCTAGCTAGGCGCGAAGCCCGCCGAAGGTGGCTGGCACAGCTAGTCTAAATAAAAGTACCCTATAAATCACAGAATAATATATAATAACTTTCCTGCAGTATCTTTTAATATTTTCCAAATTTTTTCCTTTACCGGGACAAAAACTCTCATCCATTTAAGAGGAATAAATAAATAAAAATATCAATCTGTATGTGTGTGTGTGTGTGTGTGTATGTGTGGTGTAGATCTTATTGAGAGATACATACACGATAATTACTCTTTATTAAATGACTAGAATGTTTTTTCTATTAGGTGACATCCCTATCAACATCAAATTAAACATATCTCGATACATAATTAAACAGAAAAAAAGGACAACATGCAATCCTTTAGGATCGTGACACAAATGCTGATTTTAACGGAAATCTAATTCCCTTTATCGATAAGAGCCTTCATTTTTAATTCAAACTAATAATTAAATTCATTTTCTAATGCAATAAGTTGCATTTTTCTAATTACGTGCCTCTTTTTTTTTTAAATAAAAACTATTTTTTTTTAATCTTAATTCTTATCACAAATCAATTTAATGATATCTCTCAAATCAAATTAATACTATATTATTATTTATTAAAAGCTCTTGTCTCTCACTTTAAGTGTTAATTTATTTACTTTAATCAATCGATTTTTAATTTATCAGGGAAGGTTGGAAGAAATTTAAGTAAATCGTGGTTGGTAATCGCTGCCGTTATTTATTCATGCTTATTCATTTACGTAGGACTTAAATATTCGGTGTTGGCTCTTCATCTACTTGTTCATTTTAAGATTCATATCATATTTTTCGAGTGGAGTGGTGTTTTAATGATTGCATACTTACAGGGGCTTGTTTTTACTTTCTCTTTTTTTTTTTTTTTTTTTTTTTGTTTTGATTAAAATTCATAAATCAATTATTTTTTAGATCCTCTTTAAAATCTATATTCACATTTTGCCCTCAAAATTGTTTGTAGTAGTACACTTACTCCTCTACTTATAGAAAAGAAGAGGAGATTGGTTACCATAGTAACAAAATATCATTTTCTGTCCAATTAAATTTATTTTCTAATGATTTATATTCTTTCTAATTGAAATAATTTAGATAGTTCCCAATTATCTATTCGTCGAGGCTTCCCCCTCCCCCCATCCATCTCCTCTCTTAGTGGCTCTGGCCCAACGGTGCTAGCCAATCGCTGGAGATAACAGCCGGGGATCGAGTCTATATCCTCCTTTTAGTAAAATTCTAGCTCATTATCAATTTTTCGGGTAAATCAACGATATACCCCTGAAAATTTAATTTTATTTGTTTTTTTTTTTATTATATATTATATTAAATAAACTCTATAAATATGTTTATAAACTTTATATCAGCCAAATGAGTCGGACTCGGGCTAACGTTATAACCCCATCCATTCCATCTCTCTTCTATAGGATTATAAAATACTATTGTTAAATGTGGAAAATAGATAATCATTATTACCATGGGGTTAAAATAGCAATTAATTAAATATACAAAACAAACAAACAACAATACTGTTGCCTAAATGCATTATAGTTTAGAAATAATGACAAAATCCTAGGAACAAATTGTTATTATATTTAATATATTATTCATTTAAATATTATTATATATTAAAACTATAATTTATATTATATTGAAAATTATTTATTTACATATACATTTCATAAAATAATATAAAATAAATCCCATTACTATATAGATACATTACTATAGTTATAGTAGGATAATAGTTCTATTATAAATGCTGATTATAGGATATAATTGTTTTTAAAAATTTTGATTTGGTTTTTACTTTCTCTTCCTATATATGTATATATATATATAAAGAGAAAGTGTTGGATTCAAATTCGATTTCGAGAGTTTCATGGACGATTTGAGGTCCCCTGAGTCAAAAAAAAAGTGAATTGGGGGGCTCCACACCATTTGGTCTATCTGTCTGTGGTCAAAATGAAGTATGAAGGAAATGAGCTACAAGGTTGAAATTTTATATTCCAGTAGGGCACCCCACTGAGACTCAAAAAGCTTTTAAATAAAATTGGCCTAAGAGTACTTTACTGATGTACTTTTTCAGTTTTTTCGATTTTCTCAAAACCATTTTGATTAAAATTTATAGAGTCTATATCAATTATTTTTTAGAACCTCTTTAAAAGGTATATTCTCATTTTGACCTGAAAATTGTTTGAAGCACATTTTATTCTTGTACTTCAAAGGAAAGATAAGGCAAATCGTTGCCATGATAACAAAATACAAATATTTTTCAATGTAAAAATTTTATATCTTGAATTCTAATGCTCAGTACTAAATATATGTCAAATATTTTTCGAGATCTACAGTATATGTTTGAATAGGATATTATCATTACTATAATATAAAGCGCTAACCACTCACTTCCTTTATGTTCCTGTTTACCAGTCACTCTCGCTGATTGGTTAGAGTGAGAGAAAGTGGAACCAGTGAGGGAAATTTAAAGCTTTGAGACAGAGGGAAATTTAAAAATTTCCAAACAATGAGCAGGAATAAATTTTTTTTTTTTTTTAAACACTCACACTTTTTTCTCATTCACACTCACATTCACACACACATACATACAGTCTTTTCGGCAACTTAGGCCATTTAAGACTTTAAACGATACTCGTATTTATATAATATATATTTATTTGGGGTCCAGGCATTCTTATTTAAGCCATTTGGTATCCAAGTGGCTTAAATAAAATTATCGGACTGCCTGGTGTCCGAACCCGCAACGTTTGGTATACGAGGTTAGCACGCTAACCTCTACGCCAAGCCCCGAGGGCAGGAATAAATTATGATGCATTTGCTCACCTAAGGCGAGCAAAGGGATCCAGGGGGCGGGCTTTTCTATTTGTTATTCATTAAACAACACAAATTTCAATTATTAAAGTTAAGAGAAAGTTGTCAGCTTTGTGACTAATTCCACCAGATTTCTTTAGTAGATTTTGCCCATCTCTGAATATTTTATTAAAAAATCACTGATTTTCCTAAATTACCCAAGCCGAAGGTGAGCAATTGCAAAATTTTTAAGTTTTAAATTTTCCTCTCTGACTTAAATTTTTAAATTTCCCTCTTTGACTTCACTTCCTGTAACTCTGACCAATCAGCGAGAGAACAGGGACAGGAAGTCAGCGGCTAACGCTTTATATTATAGTATGAGATGATACGTTTGAACAGAAATGCTTACATCTTATTATTTTTTCGTTTCTTTAAAATTAAAGTCAAGTTGAACAAAAAATTAATTTTTTTTCTCTTTTTGTTTCAGGTAAGCTCCTCTTCATTCACTTAACGCTTGAGCAAACATTCTTAACAGTAAGTTTTAATTACAGTCAAGCATATTTAAAATATTTATAAAGTGGAAAAAAACGAAAAGTTGTATTCAAATAAATTAACAGTATACATTTTTTATTTTACTCGTTTATTTCTGATATATAGGTGTATCTTTTTTTCCTGCAATTCGCTGTTTTTAAATATTTTTTCTTTATATGTTTTTCTAAGTATGATTTCATTCTTAATAAGAGAAAGTAAAAAAGGCCCTCTTAATTGAAGACTTGTTTTGAAAACATAGCTAGCTATATCAGCGTTTTCCAAACTGTGAGGCGCGCCTCCCTAGGGGGGCGCGGACTAGTCTAAGGGGAGGCGCGAATATTGGCCACCAAGATCAATTTTCCAAATGATTGCTAGTTTTGTAAATAAAATAATTTAGAAGATTCTGGGACTGAGTTTCTAATTAAAATAATAAATATGAATAAATTAAAAAAATATTTTTATATAAATTTATATTTTTTAGTATTAAAATTTTTTGTTTTTGTATTATTTTATTAAATGTGTGGGGTAGGGGGCGGCATACGATTAAATATTTTTAAGGGAGGCGTTAAAACATAAACCACTGGCCTAAAGTAAGACATTCTAGAAAATTATACTATGTATAAAACCCAAAGACGGATCCAGGGAAGTTTTTCAGGGTTTTAATTTTTTTCTGACTAGACGCGAAGCTCGCCGAAGGCGATAGCTTTGTTAATTATTTTATTTATTAGGATTGGATTAGGGGTTGAAAAATTGAAAAAAAAATGTTTTTTAAATTTATTTTAGCTAAATCGAAGCCAAATAAATAGAAAACATTCAAAAAATAGCGTTATTATTTTGATTAGGGGGGGGATGAAGGGTTGATTATTTAAGAAGGGCCTTGGAATATTCTAAATCACTTGTTGACATTCTTTTCCAGTTTTAAATATAGTTAGATTAGAGCAAAAGGTATTTTTTTACTTTTAATAAAAAGGGAATTGTTATTTTCATCTAGTTTTATTCCTATACAAACAGAGAGAGTCAAGTCTATCTCTCGTTCAGTCGAGCGCGTGGCCGGGATGCAGGCGCTGCTCTTTTTTTTGTGTTTAAAGTGAATCAAAGTGAATAATTAATATAGTGTAATTCACCCTGACCTCACCGTCAACCAGCACACCCTCTTGAGTGTCTTATTTAAGGTAATTATTATGCATTTTATCGTTGAAAAAAAAAATGATAGAAACAAATAATTTGGCTGAGAAAAACGATTCTTTTGAATATGAAAATAAAATAAAAATTAAAATAATTATTTATAAATCTATTCAAATTATTTTGAGAGTAATTTCGCGGTGAAGGCTCGCATTTTCTTAAAGGGGGGGGGGAGGTATGAAGGCATTAAACATGGGGGTTAATGTCCCATCCCCTAAAATGCACAAAGATATTAATGTTTTTTAATACTTTTACTAAAAATAAGTGCATTCCGTTTGAGTTAAAATTTATATTCAATATTTAGCAAATAGCATAGTGGGGTAGAAACATTTTAATGTCATTCTAAAATTTATTATTACTGGGGCGGAATTAATTTTTGAGAATTTCGAAACTCTCTTAAACAGATAATAAAAACATTGGGTAACTTAGGAACCTATCGAATCCCTTGCAGAATTTTGTAAGGATTTTTTTCATTAGGTAGAAAAGTAAGATATGATTAGTCCACTTAGAATTTTACTGGGGTGAGTTAACGCATTTTTTTGTATTTAGAACTAATCTCAATTAGGATTTGAATTTTTACTTTCTCTTACCTATATGTATAAGTTAATATCCATATATATATATAGAGAAGTATTGGATTCATGTCAAAAATTCGATGTCTAGACTTTGATGGATATATACATTTTGAGGTCCCCTGAATCAAAAAAAATGGTTTTCGAGACATGTTCTGTCTGTGTGTCTGTTTGGGTTCAATTTAAAGCATGAAGGAATTGAGCTGAGAGGTTGAAATTTTATATTTAAGTTAGGCACCCCCCTAGGGCGTGAAAATAAGATTTGAGAAAAATATTTTTCTTCAGGAATGGAAGTTAGAAAAAACGCAACCAGAATTTTTCTTTAAAAATATATTTTAACAGCTTACGTTTCGGCTTTGGTCAAAGCCATCCTCGGAGCTGTTAGTGGTCATCCGAGGATGGCTTTGACCAAGGTCGAAACGTAAGCTGTTAAAATATATTTTTAAAGAAAAAATTCTGGTTGCGTTTTCTTCTAACTTTCATTCCTGATACAAATTCCACCAGCCATAAATTACCCTTATACCAGCGTTTTCCAAACTGTGAGGCGCGGACTAGTCTAAGGGGAGGAGCGAATATTGGCCACCAGGACCAATTTTCCAAATGATTGCTAGTTTTAATATAAATAAGAATTAATAAAAAAAATATTTTTATATATATTTATATTTTTTAGCATTAAAAATTTTTGTTTTTGTATTACTTTATAAAATGGGAGGGGGGGGGCGTCATAAGAATAAATATTTTTAAGGGAGGCGTGGTAACATAAAGTTTGGAAACCACTGAGCTATATGGTCGATTTCAAAAAAAAAATATTTCTTATTCTTATATTAATATTTATACCATTTATTATTGAAATGCTTAGAATACTTGAGATTTCTTTTTTCCCCCAAGATTTGACATAATAATCGATTTCTTATATCGAATTTAGATTATGAATTGTTGATGTTAAATAACCCAAAAATATATTCTTGTTTATGATACAAAAGATCTCTCCGCATGACAACACGTTATGGTCATTGGAAAAAATAAAAATAATATGTCGCCACCCCTATATCACCACAAAAAAGACGTAATCTGTCTCAATATGAAAATTCGAATGCATTTTGCTTACTTACTAGGCGCCAGAGCTATAAACGACCACAGAGTTAGACAAGTTTTATTACTGCTATACCCAAAAGGATTTAAAACGTTAGTTTTATAACGAAGAGCAGTTGCTTTTCGCTAAATTTAAATATTGTTCTTCACTGACGAGCTCATGAGTGAAATTTAATTAAGTTGTAAAATTCAAATCAAAATCCCAACTATTTCAATTAGAGATGAGTCAGTGCCGACTTTCTCATTAATATAATAGGTTATTAAAATCATTTATCCGGATAAACTATCAGCTAAAATATGAACATACAAATGGGTTATTAACCTTTTCAATGTTTCCACTAAATATAAATTAAATAAAATTTTTTTTTACTAATCGCGATTTATACTGTAATTCCTTTAGGGACAAAGTAGTATTTTGAAAATTACGAAATGAAGAGTGACTAACAATTTTTTTTTTAATATTTTAATAAATAAATGTTTATCAGGAGCTTTTAAAAAATAATACTCATGTAATGTAAATTTAAAATATTGAAAAAGTCTATATTATCCGTCTAACATGTAAATGGACAAGCTTTATCTTTTCTTTCATAGTTAACTAGCAGAGGTAAATGAAAATCAAAATTATAGAATTTGTTAATAGGCCTATATTATAAAATAATAATTCACCGTTAGCATTGTGAAATTTAATTAAATTATCATCAAATTATAGATAAATAAATATCACTAGGTAAAGTTTCAAAAGGTTTTTAATTTATCTTATGTGCATTTCGACGTTAATACCTTAATCTTCAGAGCTATGACATGAGTTTGTGTCATAGCTCTGAAAATCAACGTATTAACGTTGAAAGGCGCACAAGGTCAAATACGTCATCTTCAGAGCTATGACACAAACTCATGTCATAGCTCTGAAGATGATGTATTACCGTTGAAATGCTCGTAAGATAAAATAAAAACCTTTTGAAACTTAACCTAGTGTTATTTATTTATCTATAATTAGATGATAATTTAATTAAATTTCATAATGTTTAATTTGAAAATTGTTTGATTGTAATACATGAGCTTAAGTATTTTCAATATTTTATTAAATTACTAATTCTTTTGTAAGAATAATTATTTTCTAATAGCACCTGATGATTGCTCTTTATAAAAGTGTTCACACGTTTGTTTATTAAAATATATATAAAAAAAAATTTTTTTAACAAAAGAACTGAAAATAGTGAGTTATCTACCGTAGAAGTAATTGTTTCATCATTTGAAAATAGTTTCCCATTTTCATTGTAGTTTTTTTAACAGGTAGATTCAGATTTATATTTCATTTCATCATTTTATGCAATCCGTCTTTGGGTGGGGGCTTCTCTAGCTACGTTATTATGTTTGTAATTTTTTTTTTTTTTTTTTTAGAAAATATAAAATTTACTGATTATATCAATAAATAAAATGCAGATAACACTGAGGATGTTTGGTCTGAAGGTTCAGAGATCTAGACATATTTATATTTAAATAATGCTCACCGGAAATATTAGGCTATATATATATATATATTTTGCAGGATAGAATTTTTTATTTACCCCTTCCAGCAAAAGACTTTGGATAGCAGGATCTTATTTTTTTTTTTAAATGACTTTGAGTTGCATAGTTCATTTTTTCTTAATTCAGCCTATCTAACTACAAATTTCATAGATATTTTGAGCTTCTTTAAACAAGAAACTTGTCTTTTGGTTTTTCTACGATTTGAAATCCGATTTTTTCTAGAAATAGTTGGCCTTTCCAATGAAGAATGAGTTTAGCATTCAGGGGGTTCCTCTGACCCATTTCCATATTGATTTTTTCCATCATTCATTAATCCGAGAATATTCTTTGGGAATTTCGTTTAAACATTTTTATTATAGCCGTTTTTTTCCAAGAGGAATCAGACCACAGACTGAATTATATGATTATCTGTTCTGAACCCAGAAAATAAAAAACATACAGAGGATCAATCGCACTCATGAACCCTGTGAACCCTTGCCTCGGGTTCCTCGTTCCCTCCATCTTTCATTCATTCACTCGCTGCTCTTATCTTTTATCTCTGCGCCTACGCCTTTGCTTTGCTGCCAAGCTTGGCTCTGCGTGTTATTTTCCCAGCTAAACAACAACAACAAAAACAAAAGCACACCATGCTAATTGAACCATTCCAAATGGCTTTCATTTTCACGTTCTTGAATGTTTGCGAATCAAATAAAATTGAAAGGTTTCGTTTAACATTATATTAATATTTGTTAACCTCTAAAATATTTTTTGATAAATGTCCGCAAAATGGGATTTTTAAGACGAAATTTTTCTTTCTTGGAGGGGCAGATTTAATCCTCAAATCTCCCCTTTTCCTGATTACGCCACTGTATCCTACACATATTATTTCTTAGAATAGAAAATTTCATTTGGGTCATTTTCAAATTTACTATTAACTTGAACAAACAATCAACTTAGATTAAAGTGAAGAACTTCAGATAAAATTTATACGAATCCAGCAGGGAATTGATTAATATTGAGAATCTACATTGAATATTTAACTGCAGGGAATATTGAGGAACAATGCAGCAACATTGTTGAATATTCCTATGTCCGCTCTTTGTAACTTGAGGAATATTGTGGCAATACTGAATGGAATATTGTGGCAATATTACAAAATATTGCAAGTATTGCAGCAATATTACGCGGATATTGTGAGTATTGCAGCAATATTACGGGAATATTCCGGCAATATTGCATGGAATATTGTGGCAATATTGCAGGGTAAAAAAAACTTGTTCATAGAGGGATTTGAACACGAGTTTTTTGCATTTCCAATATTTCCAATGTCTTGATTCCAATATTCGACTCCTTTGTGCCTCGGACGTTTTGCTATATTAAATTTCAACACTTTTAAGCTACTTAATTCGTATGTAGTACTATTAAATTTTTTTAAAAAAAGTCACTTATAAATTGTAAAAAAATAATAATTTTTAATATTTAAAATTAATTTTTTTTTTTTTTTTTTTTAATTAACATTATAAAACAAAAATAAAAAATTCTAATTAATTCCGAAATGGACCGCCCCGGTCCATTTCTAGATAATCTGTAAGATTAACATACCAGTAATGGACCACCCCCTCCCTACTGTTCAAGGTAAGGTTATATAGTAAAATATCGACTATTATCCTAGTTTATTATTCTAAGAATAAATATATATATAAACTTTCCTTTAAATATTTTGTGGGTGCTTAATATTTTAATATAGACAGCCAGCGATCCTTAACCAAAATGACTAGGAAAGAGCAATGTATAGTATGTCTTGCAAAACGTGACATAAAATGCGATAAAATGATAAAGTGATGAAGCGAGCATGCAAACGAAGAACAAGAAGCCAGATAACGTAACTTGAATATACATATAAAATCAACGCTGAAAAATACCTAATCCTTATTTTAACAAAATCTCTGCCAAAAGGTCCATTACTGGTGCATGGTCCATTACTGGTGCCTTTACCTTAAGGTGATTTAGACCCCATCCCTATTTATTTCAAATTATTTGCAGTCAATTCAAATGAAATAAATGTTTTCGTAGGGACGAAAGGGAATGGGACCCCAGACTCAAGAAGCTACGGGTCATCACGGGCATTAATTAATTTAATTAATATGAATATTATAAAGTTGATATGATAATTTTAACCCTATATTCACTATTCAATGTTGCCACTTCAATATTGTGAATATTCACATTAATATTGACCTGAATATTGTGCAATATTCATATTCAATGTTGCATTGAACATTGTGCTGAATATTGCTTCAATATTCACTCTTAATGTTGCACTGTAATATTTCAGGAATATTATGAATATTTAATTTAATATTGCCATTGAACATTGTGAAATATTCAGTATTCAATATTGAACAGCAATATTGATGCAATATTAACAATATTCACACTTCAAATATTGAACGGCAATATTGATGCAATATTGTGAATATTACTATTAATGTTGATGAATATTGAATATTCACATTCAATGTGACTGAATATTGTGAATATTTTGAATGTCCTCACTTAATATTGGAGGGAATTAAGAATGTTGTAATATTGTCAATATTGTGAAGGTTGGAAAATTGTGAATATTAGAATATTAGCTGGGATTGTTGACATTTCTTCTTTTGTTTAAGTGTGTTTAAAGATGTTACACTAGATATTATATGGTATATCTAATTAGTTATTTCAGCTTTTTAAAATGCATATTTTGATTCAGGGGTGTATATATACATTTTTCGGGGGGGGGGGGGGCTGAACTCAAAAATCTTTCTGCGGAAAATTTTTGTTTAAAGAAACTAAATTTTTTCCGCCCGTCCTGCAAAGAATTTTGTTTTTGGGGAATTTTCGCCGTGCAGCGGAACATTTTCCCTTTAGCGGTTTTTCACCCTGTGGAAAAAAATTTTTTGACGGAACTTTGTTTTTTTTCGCACTGCGGGACCGATCAAACATTTCGAGGGGAGGGGGGAGCCCCGCTGATGTCTGGATATTCCTATATTTGGAAAATTTCGGGGAGGGGGCGCGGGCCCCCCTTATATACGCCTCTTTTTTGATTTAAACCCTAGTTATAGGCTATAACTAAGGAATAATCTACCCAAGGCACTTCTGTTTTTATTTTTACTTTCTCTAATACGAGTACAATACCTTGGGGGTGAGATCATTTCTCAATAACAATGAAAATACCTTTGATCTCGATTTCATTTTATTTACTGAAAATTTACTTTTAAATTATTATTTAGAATTTTGTTTTTTAAATTATGATCAAAACAACTTAAAAGAATTTGGATAAGTGACGTCGGTTACTCAGCAGTATTTTATCATTGAATACATCTGCCATTCTCTAGTTTCTCTTTAAACTATATTTGTCATCATAATAACAAACATTGCTTTACGAAAATTATTTAACCTGATTTTTTTTTTTTTACTATTTTAGATAATTAAAAATGTTTTTTTTCTTTGTCGAGAAAATGTTTTGATAATTTTTGAGATAAATTATAGATAAATATTTTGACAACTAGAATGACCCTGAATTAATTGATTTGTTGGCGGAATTTTAATCAAGTTGGATATTTTAAATGTAAAATAGCTACATTATTGTTTCTTTTATTATTCATTTTCCAATCTTCAAAATATTGACGATTTTTTAATGCTTTCCATACTAAAAAAGACCAAATTCTTTTTTGTTTAAGGTCTTTTTCCAGTATCTAAGGCCATTTAGACCCCGTCCCTATTTATTCTAAATGATTGGTAGCCAACTCAATTGAAATAAATTTTTCTCGCTTGGGACGGGAAACGAACACGGGACCCCAGCACGAGAAGCTAATTTATTATCGCTGAGCCACGGGTCACAAGCGACCAAATTCTTAATACTAAACTTTTTTTTTGACAAATATACAAGAAATGGAGAAAACAAAACTTATTTGCTCAGGGGCCCACATCTTGTGGGTACGTGGATGGCGACCAAGAGCCACCCGAGCTGGAACAGGCAGTCCTTTCAGTGGCGTCATTTCAACTTTTTTCTTGGGGGGGGGGGGCAAACATTTTTTTTTCTTAAAATTTACTTACAAATGGGTAATCAAATTTGGCCAAAACATATTTAATTTAATTAATTGTTCAATTTTGTACAGTTTGTATACTCGTAGATGTATTTTGGAGTATTTTATTTATAATAATATAAAATTTTATAAAAATCAGAGCCCTTGGGGGGGGGGGCGCCAAATGACGCCTATGAGTCCTTTACTTTGTATGTCTCTTCCTTCCTCTTTTCAACGTCAGGCCGTGCGATGGGCCGGACTGCTCTATTTCTTCCAGTCGCAAAACGCATGATAGGGGTGTAGGGAAATAGTGAGGTCCGCCGACCCCGCATCGCGGGAATAAGTAGAGGAGAGAAGAAGAAGAAGAAGGAGATAAAGCAAAACTTCTCAACTTGTCGTTCCCTACAAAAATATATTTTTTCTAATTCTAAAATTTCGATTAGTTTGTCGACATTTCATCCAAAATTTATTTATTGTTATTTATTCTAGTAAAAAAAAAAAATTGAGAGAGAATTTAATGTTTATCATTGATATAAAACTCCTTTTAAAGAAATTACATAATTTTTTTTGATATCCTATTGTTTATATAATAATTTCCTCTGACAATGGATAAAACAATTGTTTTTTGTTTGTCTCTATAATATACCAAGATGAGCTCCATTCATAGGTTAATACCTCGAAATGATTAATTGATTAATAAAAAATCGATAACTTGTCTGCTGTCAGTGACCACCTGGATGACACACCGGAAGTTGATAGGGAAAGCGACCTCAACTTCTGTGAAGACATTAACAGTAATAACAAAAAACGCATGATACATAAATGACAGATCCGCGGGAATTTTCGAATACTGATTCACCCAAATGAGAAACTAGACTAGGAACAAGTGAATAAATGAAGAATGTGATGGAACGGAAACTGAGCGGCTGCTGCTGCTGCTCTATGGCCTGTTCAGTCTATAAAGGGACAACGTAGCCATATTGAAAAGAGCCCCGGCGACTTGTTTCGATCCATTCCGAAACGCTCCTCGTTCTCGATGTTGCCAAATGTCTAAAAGCATTTTTCGAACGCTAAGAATTTGTAAATAGCATTTCCAGACAAATATTTGAATGGCTACTAAGCGACAAGTTTTCAACGTGTCTTCATAGATCGAATACAACCAGGAAAATTCATGTAGAAAAACTTCACGAACCGGTTATTAAGTTAACAAAGCTCTAAACCTCTCAGCCTCTCTCTCTCTCACACTCAGTTTCCCCTTCCCTAAAAAATACATTTTGACTTTTTGATATATTGGATTTTTTTTTTTAAATATAATTACACTCGCAAATCCGTTTTTTTTTTTTAAATATATATAGGCCTATATATAAAAAATACTTGTTTATAAATCCCTTTCAGCTCATATAAAATAATAATTTTAATCTTTAATAAATAACTACAGGGCTATTGGTTGTGGATATTAATCTACAAATTTAAAAAAATAAAAAAAAAAAGTTTTTATTTTGCCCGTTTACCCTATAGGCAAAAAATGGTTACAACAATATACATTTTTATAAAAAAACAAACTTAATTTTAATGCTGCCCTCGGGCTTGGTGTAGTTAGAGCGCGCCTGCCTTGTATACCAAGGGTCGCGGGTTCGGATCCCATGCAGATGATTTTATTTAAGCTATTTGGATACCAAATGGCTTAAATAAGAATGCCTGGACCCCAAATAGATAATTACTAAAATCTTGAGTTGCCGAAAAGACTGTGTGTGAGTGTAAATGGGAAAAAAAGTGTGTTAAAAAAAAAAATAAAAATTTAATGCTTTTTTTACTATTGATTTAGGGCAAAACATTTTCTTGACTAATCAAAAATTTTATTAAACCGAACGAATTTTAGTCTTTAATATCTCATTTATTCTTCAAAGGGTTGCCTTCTTTTGGTCCAGAGCTCCTCAAACTATAATAATCCTAAGGGACTCTACAATGTTTGAATATTCATTATATAATTAATATTCTCTAAATAATTGATTTTAGCCTGAATCTAACAAGTTAATAATTGAATTATTTTAATCTACTAGTAAATAGAAATCATCAATAAGATCAAAATCCTTTTATTCAATTTTTTATTTCTTTTATTAACCGAAATTTCACTTATATGAACAATCTGCATTTTCATTTAATCTCGATAATCAAGTTTTCATTGTATTTTAAACAAAGATAAATGAACAAACTCCAAACAAGCGGAGGGAAATATGGACGCCAGAGAATATTTGTCTACCCGGATTATTCAAATTATTCTCAAATCCAAATGAAGATATTAATGAGCAAGCTAAAAAAATTATCGCTAAATCCCAACAATAAATTGAAGAAATTAGGCAACGAATGACCATTCAATCGAATTTGTAAAAAAAAATTTCTTCAACAAGGGATCTTTAATAATTAGCTGCCAGCTTGTTTGTGATGCTGTCAGGACTTTGGCACCTCAGTTTCCCCCTCATTTGGTAGGTGCTTATCACGGAATGCGCAAACATCGCTGATAAGGCGCCTCTCACGCCTCGATTCATTCGAGCCGCCTGCTCTGCTTGCTCCATGCAGCATCGATCCCTCCTTTTGCCTACATGTTTTGCTTTCAAATCACTGCCTCTCTCTCCCCCACCACGATTCACCCACCCCCGTTTCGATTTATAATCTCGTTTTTTATATTTTTCTTGTGTAACAGCTCGTACTGACTATATTTTCTACGGTTATTTATAAGAAATATACTTCTTATTACCTTCACGTCTTAATTTTCTTCAATTAAGACTTTACAATATTAAAAAATATTTTGATTTTGACTAATACTGGAGCTTCAGCTAGTCCCATTTTTGGAACTTCGAAATGGCCGAGTTTTGGCCCCCGTTTTATGTGAGAAGGAGAATTCCAATATTTTATTTTTATGTATTAAAATTTTATACGAATAGCTTATAGCTCGTAGTTCCAACCAGGATAAATAAACAGAAGAAGAAAATACTGCAGCTAGTTTTATATTGATTTCCCTCATGTTCACGTTTCGATCCCGGTTGGGATCATCCTCAGAAGAGATACCATATATATAACACTCATCTGTTACGAGGTATCCGATCCCAACCGGGATTGAAACGTCAAAACGATGGGAAATCAATAAAAAAAAACAAATTAAATACAGCTAGCTTCAATATTTTCTAGGGTCCAACCGAAACAAGATTTTCAGTCGAAACCGAAACTGAATATTAGGCCTCAATCTTAGTTTCGGCCGAAACCGCAACCGAAACTTGTATTTCCTACATTTTACCTTTTTTTTAGCGAGACTAAATTTTTTTCCGCACCTTTTCCGCTTTTGCAAATCATTTGACCTTTTTTTTTGCATGCGAGTCTCATCCCATCTTTTCACACTCAGGTTTCGGCTACTTTTTGGCCAAAACTGGCCGAAACTGAATATTCGGTTGGTTTCTAGTATTTTCTTCTCGTGTTTACTTATTCTGTTTAAATTTCATATTCAAACCAAACTTCCTGCTTTTGTCTTTCTTCTGCTTCAAGAAAACAGTCGAATTCCACTTTAGGGTTCTGTTTCTAAAATAAATATAGTGAGCGTCACAATCAAGTCCCCTGGGAGCTAGAGCCTTAGGTATATGGTATATTAAAATATTTGGTAGGCCTATTTGAATGAATTTTCAAAAATATTAGAAAATTTTAATTTGATTATTATGATATATATGAAGAAAAAAAAATGGTTTTAGTTTATTGACCTTTAGAAGGGTTTATGAAATTTTTTTTTTAATTTTATAGAAAAACTCGACATTTTTAAGTCTAGTTAAAATGATTACTTAAGTTTTTTTTTTATTCTCTCTAAAGCCTCTTAAAAAGGATTGAGAGTCTTTTTAGGAAGCAACTCTTCCCAACTCGGCAAACACTTGATAAAGCAACAATCTGGTCACTTAGCAGAGATTGACTTCTCAATGGGAAGCATGAATTAAGTATTTAAAATACAGCTTTTTTTTTTTTTAATTAACAATCTTTTTATTTATTTTTTTGTATCAAATGGCTGATTTTAAATATTTTCTTCATATATTCATTACTATATATAAATCGCTAGCCACTAACTTCCTGTCTCTGTGTATATGTGCCTGTCCTTTCGCTGATTGGCAAGATTTACAGGAAGTGAAGTTATGGAGGGAATTTTAAAACTTGAAAATTTTTCATTTGCTCGCCTTCGGCGTTTTATGAATTGTTATTTTATAAAATTGATTAAATGCAAGCACATCGTTATATTTGGTGTGATTTAAATTGTGATTAATTAACATTAAAAGAATAGCAAAACGTTAATTAATGAATCCGTGTGTCATCAATTTGTACTTCATTTTGTAAATGAATAGAACTCCCGTCAATCAAAAAGATTTCGCAATTTTTTATGAGTTCATCATCCAGGGAATTTAATCTAATTATTAAATAGCTTACCCACCATAAATTAGAAAAGAGTAAATTGGGGTTCCCATTTTATTATTATTATATAAATTTTATCGCTATGAAATTTCTAGTTAATATGAGATCTATAAAACCAAGCTCCATTTGCATTAACCTGTAACTCATTAAAATTTAATTATTTTATTTATAAAAAAAAAAAATCTATACAACATTCAAATAAAATAATTATTTTCTCTGAGAATTTTATCAATGAGTAAACGTGACGATTTTTTAAAAATACTTGTGTTTATATTATTTTGACTGTCAATTAATTTACATAAAGTAGGGACGGGTTTCAAATGTTTAAAAATCTTTAAAAAATTTTTTGGAAACCTGATAATTTATACTTATTATTTTTTTTTATCCATTGCTTAATTAATAGATAGGGCCTCTCAATCAGGAGAAAAGTAAAATAAATTCTAACATCAAAATTTTTTTACTGACATCTATTATTTCACAAATTATTTAATGTATTTCTATCTTATTATATAAGCTTATAGAGTCGTCATTTTAGATTTTGCTTATGGGATTGAGAGGGGTAGAGGGCAAAAAATTATTTCTTCTTTCTACTCCTCTCCTCTCACACCAGGAACCTAGCCTAAATATTTTGAATTGTTACTCAATAATATTATAATTAATGGACTTATTTTTATTAAAGTAGTAATTTTGTTACTTAAAAAAAATTTGAAATAATTTCAATACCACTTCGTGGAAGAGTTTAAAAAGGAAAGAGGATGCAGCCAATAATTGAGGGTTTATTTAATAATTTAAATCCTTTTATTTAGACTGAAGATAGCATTGAATCCCTGCCGAAACGTTCTAATAAAGGGTGTTTAATTATTAAATAGAGGCTCAATTATTGACAACATCCTATTTCTTTTTTAAAAATTTGAAATAATATTACATTATAAGAGCAAATTTTATAATTATTAAACAAAATTCCTTGAATCAAAAACCTTTTAAAGTTCTTCTCTAAATCTCTGCTCATACAGTCACTCTAAAATATTTTTATTTTTAGTAGACTTTAGGGATCATTTACTGCACAAAACAAATAACTCCATTGTTTTTTACATCTTTTTCCCTTACTTAATTGTTTATTTCCTTACACCATATTTTATAAGTATTTATAAAAATAAATTGGATTTATTTATTTGTTTAAATTGTAGATTATGTTCCTCAAATCTTTTGATTGCTTGGAATTTACATAGAAATTCCATTATCTCATTTGCGTATATCTTTTGATCAAGCTAACTAGGGATCTCCATATTTTTTTCGCACGCACTTAGATCTAACCATAAAAAATTGAAACAGGAAATAGATTTTCCTAGAAAACGTTTTTTTTTTTATATTAAGTATTAACAACGATCCCCTAGTTAATGAATGAGGCTTTTTTCCGGACGAGAGAATTGCTCTCATCGTCATCGGATTGTCCTGATAAAAAATTCACTTGCATTTGCTCTCGGAACATGTGGCTGTGGATTAGTTTGCTTCAATTGTATTGGAATTGCATGAGGAAATGGCGCTAGATCCTTGCCAGTGACCTGGTGACCTAGCTAGATGTTCGATGCCTGCCTACTTGTTAGCTAGACTTTTTGCGTTCTATCTCTTGCCTAGCTCACCTGATCCTTCTGCTCCCTGTTGTTAACAATCTGTGATCGATTGGCAGTCAGGTGTCGAGAGACCTGTGCACGTTACAGTTTCTTGATTCCTTTGTAATTGATCGAACTCTTGGGTGTAATTCGACGCCATGAAAATCAAAGTCCTATTTATTCATATGAAAATGATTAGTTGAAATTATTATATTTCAACTTTTTGTGATTGTTTTTATTCTTTATTATTTTTAGTAGTAATTTGGGTTCCCCATCTTCTCTCCGTGGCTAGAAGGGTGGACAAATATTAATATTGATAGTTTTAAATCATCGTTCGGATCCCAGGCTGTCCGATGAATATTTATTTAAATCATTTGGATATCAAATGGTATAAATAAATGTGCTAGACGCCCTATTTCATCAAAACTAAATACAGTAAAACCCCTCTTAACGGGCCTGCTCGGGACTGATACTCATTTTGCCGGTTAATGCGAGGTTTTCATCACACGTTTTCGTTTTCTTAACTCGTTCATTTTTGTTTAAGATATCTCAAGTCTATGTAGTAGAAAAGTAGACTGGGAAGCAAGCGAGTAAACAAACTCGGGAACTCTTTCCTCCTCTCTATTCACTATCTGAACGAACAAATTCCACAATGTGGCACCACACAGTTTAATTAAAATACAAAAAAATTAATTTATATATATTATATGTAATAATAAAAATAATGTATGATAAATATTTGTAATTTATAATACTAATGGAATAGACCGGTTGTTCCGAGGCCGGATAAGAGGGGTTTTACTGTAAAGTGTATCGTTAAAGTTGCCCTATGATACCAAAAAAGAAAGTCAATTGAGTTGCCTACCAGTTAGGCGCATTCATAATTTTTGATATTCAGTCAAACCTTTCATGAATTTAATTCAAAATGAGAAGATTTTTAAAAACATTTGATATTTTTTTTTTATAAATTTGTTATAATTAACTTTTAGGACATTTGAAGATTGCAAATTTCAAAAAATATACGAATTTATAGATAGATGATTCAGTATTAGAAAATTTATTTGAAAATGAAATGTCAAATTGGCTGGCTAATCACTTACCCTTTCTATCTAATTATATAATTATTATTCTTCACTATTTTGTAAATCAAAACTCAGACTCGGAATTCTACAAATCTGAGCTAAATAAATAATTAAAAAATTTATATTTTATTGAAATATTTTTTTTTTTTTCAACATTAATAAATCTCCATCTTTTTTTAAATTAGAATTTTCTTACATAGGTCTATTGATAATTATATATAATTTTTTTAAAATTCTTTGGGTAATAATTACAAGTTACAAATATGGAATTCTATCCAGATCGTGAAGTATTTTCATTGTTTGAGTTACGTTAAAAGCAATCTTTTCTATACTGTTATAAAAATATTTGCAAAAAAAAATATCTAAATATTATAAATACAATATTATCTATCTATAAATAATGTTTATTTGACATTTCATTTTCAAATAAATTTTCTAATACTGTATCTATTATCCATAAATTCGAATATTTTTTGAAATTTGCAATCTTCAAATGTCCTAAAAGTTAATTATAACAAATTTGTAAAAAAAAAATATCAAATGTTTTTAAAAATCTTCTCATTGTGAATTAAATTCATGAAAGGTTGATTTATTTCTGGAGTTATTTATTATTTTAGGAAATGGAGGAAAAGATAAATGAAATATTTTGCTTTTTTTTAAATCTCCACTAAGTGATTTGGGGGATGGCACCCCAAACCGACATATCAACTTTCTATAATTTAGCCATAGATTTTTTTTAGATTAATAATTCCCTCTATCTAAATTGAGGTGAAATTAATAATTTCAAAACAGATTAATTAATCTTTCAAATTAGGCTCAAAAACAAGTTAAATCGATTATAAAATCAAGCGAAGCCCAAAGGCGGAATTAATTAAGTTCAAAATAATAAGTCTCTCTACCTTTCAATCTTCTTTGAAGCAGATGAATTCAAATGTAGCTATAATTATTTATTCCATTATAATACACTTCTTTGATTCATCCCCCTCCCTCTCCCTTCCGATTTTAATTTGCAATGAGATAAAACAAATTGTTTACCATAATGATCCCTCAATTTTCGGCTACGATAAAAGCTCCCTCATCTCTGTCTGTCAGCAAATAAACAAAAAAATAATAATAATTTTGTCGGCTTTATTTATGTTTTCACTGACCGAGATGCTTCGTTGTTGTTGTTGTTGTGAACAAACCGATTCAAAATGAATACAATTGGGCAGGCCACTCACAAGACATTCCAAGAGATCCATTTTTTAAAAGATCCTTCATTACGGATGTAGAACGTGACGTCAGAATCAAGACGTAACACGTACCGATTACTCACACATTCCAGCTACTAAGACTCATACCAAACCAATAGAAAATATTTCCCAGCTCATACCTCGGTGAAATACATAATTATAATAATAGTGCATACTATTATATTTTCTAAGAATATCAACTAGTATGAATCTCTCATTTACAATATGGAATTTGTAATTGGATATATTTATTATTTAAATTAAACCAGTAGGCTATGTTTTATTATAATAGAATAACTGCTGTGCAAAATTACCGCATAAAATATGTGCACTTTGGTACCCTGTCCACGGCCACCTCCGATAATAAGTATCTACATAACCTTTTTCAATTTTGTTCTTAGGAAAAGTCAAGTTAAAATAAATAAATACCTTCAAATGCGTTTTGATTTCGAAGACATTTTGAGATGACTTTATAATTTCATCTTCCGCCCTTCTATAAACTCATGGCTGTTGACAGAAAGGAGGACACGGCTTGGTCCCGTTAAGTCCCAACCCTAAATTCTTATCAGCGACTTTGTAACACCATTTAATTTTTTTTTTTTAAGTGATTTTTTTTTTTTTTTTTTTTGTTTTGACCTAGGAAATTTGTTTAAAAATATCAAAAAGCAAATTTTTGATTATAATTCTTAAAAAAATTGAATTTTGTAATATTTTTTGTAAAAATTTTGTATTTTTTTTTTTTTTTTTGTAAAAAAACATTCACACTTTTTTCTCATTCACACTCCACACACACACATTCACACAGTCTTTTCGGCAACTTGGGCCATTTAAGACTTTAGACGATAACCGTTGTAATTAATAAGCTTATATATATTGTGGGTTCAGGCAATTCTATTTAAGCCATCTGGTATCCAAATGGCTTAAATAAAATCATCGGACTGCCTGGGTCCGAACCCGCGACGTTTGGTATAGGAGGAAAATTTTGTATTCGGACAGAATGGCTTAGGACTAATGGAAAAAAATAAATAATTAAAAAAAAAAACATGTACAGTGAGTGCCAAAATTATGTAGGCCTGCCCCTCATCCGATTTCTACATACAAAAAATCTGGTGTGACTGGTCGCAGAGCACTCAACTTTCTCTTACCCTTCCGCAAGAGAAAGTTGTGAACTGTGCTTGTCACACTAAATTTTTTGTGTCGAAATATATTTAGTTTCCGCCAATATATTAGAATTTAAGATGTCAAATTTATAAACGTGGTAACAAAATGTAAATATTTTCCCATACTTATAAATTTTACATCTTGAATTCTGATATATCAGCGAAAACTAAATAAATGTCGACACGAAAAATCTGATGTGACAAGCACAGAACACAACTTTCGATTAGCGAAGGTAAGAGAAAGTTGTGTGCTGTGCTACAGTCACACCAGATTTTTTTTTATTCTATTCCTCAAAAATAAATTTTTATATTTAATTTTTTTTTATTATTTATTATTAATACTGATATTTTAATTATTTAATTAAATTTTATTAATATTAAAATTCCTGATCAAAAGTTATTGTCTTCATGTAGCTTCTTTTCTCTTTTCTAATCTCTCTGCCTTCATAGATATTCTTTGCTCTTTTTCTATACTCGTTGCTTCAAGTTGAAATTGGTCTTGTGATATTCTGACGTTTAATTTTTTTTTGTGTTGTGTTTTCTCCTTGCCTTCAATATTCTCATCGAAATTTTCTTCTCAAATGTGTGAGTAGCATTTATAAATAAATAAATATTAATATTTTAATAAAATATATTGGTAGATATAATTATTAATAAGGTTATTTTTGTTAAATGTCATCACTCATCCGTAGACACATTCATTCATACACAACAAAATTCCTTAATTCTATTATTTAAATAATTAGTACAAGTTTAAAATTATATAATTCCTTATTTATTATGCCATGGATTTACGATGGTATATATTTTTAATATTATTTAGGGCTATAAACATACAAACACACACCTTCGCAGAAACCTAATCAATTTTCTTAAATTTTTGAATTAACAAATATTTTTATCTAAGGAATTGTTATAATGTGGGGAAATGCAAAAAAATATTTGCTTGCAATTATTGAAAATAACATTATTAATAATTTAATTACTAAATATATTATTTTGAGGCTTATAATGATTTTATCATGAGAGCTTTCAAACATTTTTTTTTATTTTTTGCTGGTATATTTTTTATTTCATTATCAATCTTATTTTATTATTTAATTAATAGCATATTTGTTCTTTTTTATTAAAGAGACTGATTCATTTGAACTTAACTTTTCTGCATTGTTTTAATTTAAACCAAATCACTTCATCATCATATAAATTTATATATAGGTCTATCTATCCTCTATGATTATATGTTGATCAAATAGTAGGCACCCAGAAAAATGGGATTTTTTGATTATTTTTAAATATTAAGCTTAATTTTGATAGCTTCTAGGCTTCATATTAAAGCAGCAACATACCATAGTTTTCTTATATGATTATTTCATTGTTTTATTATTTTTTTTTTACAATACACAACAGAATCACTCAATTATATTATTTAAATAATTATATAATATATAAATCTTGATTAATTGTAGGCACCCAGGAAAATGGGATTTTTTTATGTGTTGTGAATTTTTTTAAAATTCATATATCTAAGCTTAGGGATAATTTTAATTTTTATTAATGTAATGTTTAATTTTTTTAGGTGCAGTGTGAGTCAATATTTTAAGCCCTCCAAGTGTTGTTTTGTGATTATTTCATTGTTTTTGTTTTTTTTTTTAATGGGCTATGAAAAATTTTTTAAGCAACTTGTGTTGTAGAAGAGATTTTCCATCTTTTTTTATAAAAACAATGAAATAATCACATGAGAAAACATAATTAATAAAAATATTTTTTTTTTCTCTAGACTTTCTTCATTTTCTTGGTTTTGTTCATTGGTTTTTTTGTTAACTCTTCTTCTTTGGCTTGATGCTTCTTAAAGTTGGTAAAAATGAGTGAACTTTGGAAGCTTCTTTAAGGCTGTTGAAGTGATATTTTTTAGAAAATAAATCATAACTCCCTTTGTTTTCAACATATTAAGCTGAAATTTGCACTGAAATATCCAGAATGAGTTGCCGATTTAGAAAAAAAATAATAAATTAATCATTAATTTTTATATTACCCCCCTGCCAAAAAAAAAAAAAAAAAAAAAATACCCAAAATCAACTATGTTTACTTTTTCTTACCTCTATATATGTTAATATATATAGAGAGAGAAAGTATTGGATTCATGTCAAAAATTTGATTTCGAGATTTTGATTGATATACACGTTTTGAGATTCCCTTAATTCAAAAAAGTGGTTTTCACGACATGATCTGTCCGTCTGTCTCTTTTGAACAAAATATCTCAAGAACGAAAAGAGCTTCGAGGTTGAAATTTTATATTTAAGTTAGATACCCCCATGGGACGTGACACGAAGCTTTTGAACAAAATTGACCAAAGAGTACTAGTACTTTACAAATGCACTTTTTCAGTTTTTTTTCGATTTTCTCAAAATTCGCTGCAACAATTTTGATTAAAATTCAAATATCAATTATTTGTAGATGCTTTTTAAAATGTATATTCTCATTTTCCATTGAAATCTTCTGAAGCACACGTGTTCTTCAAAGAATTTTGAGGGCAAAACGAGAATATACATTTGAAAAAGCATCTAAAAAATAATTGATTTTTGAATTTTAATCAAAATCGTAAGAGCGAATTTTGTTGAAAAAATCGAAAAAACTGAAAAAGTACATCAGTAAAGTACTAGTACTCTTTGGCCGATTTTGATTAAAAGCTTATTTTCACGCTCCCGGAGGGTGTTTAACTTATATATAAAATTTCAGCCTAATAGCTCAATTCCTTCATCCTTAAAATTGAACACAGACATACACACACAGACACAAGACAGACCATGTCGCGAAAACCTCTTTTTTGGATTCAGTGGATCTCAAAACGTGTATATCCATCAAAATATCGACATCGAATTTTTGACATGAATCCAATACTTTCTCTCTCTAATATATTAACATATATATAGAGGTAAGAGAAAGTAAAAAAAACATCCCTTCTAATTTTCTTCATTTTAAAAATAAATTTACCTCACATAAAAAATTTTATTTTAAACCAAATGGGGGATCTAAATAAAAGTTTTTTTTTTTTTTTTTGAATATGCGAAGAAATACTATTAGAAAGATAAATTAGTATTTTACAAAATTAATTATACATTTTGACGGAATTAATATTAAATTAATCATTTACTCTTGTCATAGAATGTTTTAAACTGATTTAATATCGGACCAAAGTTTTAATATCCTTCCTTTTTAACCATTAAATTATTATTAAATGTCATTTAAAGAATAACTATTTTTTTTTTTTTTTTTTTTCTAAATTACACTCCAAATTTTTTATTAGTCGATTAAATTAAAATTTATCCTCATAAAATAAAGATATCTTTTGTGATTTTCATTTAATTATTAAATCGAATATGGATTTATTATTTGAGTAGATATGGAATAGGGGTTGTATGTAAATTTCTTTTAAATTTCAATGATATTGAAATTTTCATTGACATTTGAAATCTGATGATTGATTGTTGTTTTCGAGCTTTTTGATAACATTGACAAATATTTTTGAAGTTTGATAGGATTTTTTTTTTATTTAGTCCTTAAATTAAATTAAATAAAAAAAAAAAAAAACTTAGAGAAATAAAAATGCTGAGTTTTAGTCAATTCGTGTGAAGTCGATTGAGTCAATATAACGCTTGTAGGATTTTTTACTTTCTCTTACATGTATATGTAATATATATAGATATAGAGAGAAAGTATTGGATTCATGTCAAAAATTAGATGTCGAGATTTTGTTGGATATACACGTTTTGAGGTCCCCTGAGTCCAAAAAAGTGTTTTTTCCCAATATGGTCTGTGTGAATGTGTGTGTATCTGCTTGTGAACAAAATATCTCCCCGAGTAAAATTGATTAAAAATGATCGAGGGATCCACACGCCAGCAGCAGGTCTGCATAGTGAACCTTTAGGGACACACAGGGATATATACGTCCACACCAGGGACACACGGGGATACACACGCCCGCACCATGGTCACACATTTTTCTTCTGGTCACTTTCGATCTACTCTGTATATCCCTGTTGTGGGCGTGTATATCCCTGTGTGTCCCTAAAGGTTCTATGCAGACCTGCTGCGGGCGTGTGGATCCCTCGATCATTTTTAATCATTTTTACTCGGGTCAAGAACGAAAAGAGCTAGGAGATGAAAATTTTATATTTAAGTTAGGTACAGTGAGGGACAATATTAAGTCCCACCCAAGCGTTTTCTACTTGTGATTATTGTCATTGTTTTTATAAAAGAAAATGAAAATCTTTAGTGGAAATTTTCTAGGTTTGAACCATGAAAGTTTCCATTAAAAATTATATAATATTTTTTTAAAAACAATGAAATAATCAAAAGTAGAAAAAGGATGGGTGGGACTTAATATTGTCCCTCACTGTACTCCTCTGAGACACAACACGAAGCTTTTGAACGAAATAGTCCAAAAAGTTCTACTACTTTACTTAGGCACTTTTTCAGTTGACTTTGAAATCTTTTGAAGCACACTTTATTCTCTAGTACTTCATAGGAAAGATTAGAGAATTGCTTGCCATGGTAACAAATTATAAATATTTTACCATGTTTATATATTTTCCATCTTAAATTCTAATTCATCATACTGTTAGAAACTAAATATATGCCGACACAAAAATCTGGTGTGACAAGCACAAATTTTACATTGACATCGTGCCGTTTACCCAGAACCTTATTAAGTTCAGAGGTTGAAATATCACAGAACAACTGAAAAAAGATTCAATTAATTTTTTTTTCTTCCAGAATTATTATTATTTTTTAACTAATTCAACCCCCATGCTGGTAATTCCCCGTTTTCAATAACCGGAACTATTGAACAATTTCCTTTTAATGCGGTTAATTTGTTAAAAAATCTCTTGTTCTTTTATTTTGAAACGGTTGATTCTCTCTCATTCTCTCCACATACTTAAGTGAACTGGTGGTGGGGGGATGTGTATGTGTATGGAGGGGAAGGCAGCCAAGTGAATGACCAGCGAGAGAGTAGGAGAGAGAGGCGGCGGAGAGGAGGGGGCATGTTTGTTTCCGAGAATCGTGGAGTCGTAGTTGCTGCTGTTGCTGTTGTTGTTGTTGTTGTTGCCAGCCTTTGCTTTTGCTTGATCCTCTGGATCCAGACATACGCGTGCAGACACCAACATGGACGACAGACCCCAAACTACTAAATAATACTACTTAAGAAAAAAAATCTGATCCAAAACATTCACACGACTTTCTCTTATCATTCATTAACGTTATTTATAATACATTTAAAAACATCGTTGTAGATCTTTCCATACTCCATATATTTTCTTTTAGTCTATTACTTTCTATTGCCTATATATTTAATATATAGTGAGAAAGTATTGTTTTATTTATAATAATAATATTAATTCATCATATTCATTTAAAAAAGGGGTGAAATTTCATTCATTTGTTTGTTGCTAGAACGGAAAAAGGCTTAGAATTTTTTCTTCTATTCAGAAATACGTGTCCAAAGAAAAAATTGCCATTTCTTAATGGTTATAAATACAAACTTTTTTTTTTCTAAAGGAATTTTAAAAGACCACACACATATAACACCAACAATAAATACTTCGTCTTTAGAAATATATATTTTTTGTTATACTATATATCGTTCTCATTCTGGCTAAAATTTCAAATGAATAATAAATTTTTTCCCTTGCTGGAAGATAGGCAACCAAATCGACTCATTTTTCGAATTGTTAGAGAACTCTACTGATTCCTCTTTTTTTTTTTTAATTATTTCATTAATCTCTTTTTCGGCAACGATGGTCATTTAGACCCCGTCTCTATTTATTTCAATTGGATTGGTAGCTAATAAATTGTCGCATGAGACGGGATGAGACCCTGTCGCAGGGTACAAATGGTATACAAATGGCCAGAACGCTAACCACTACACCAAGGTCCGAAGGCCCCACTGTTTCAATTTAACTATTATGAATTCACTCTATCTACTAATTAATAATAATAATTCGTTAATTAATTATTCAATAATAATTCATTCATAATTTTTTACAATATTTGATACTTCTAAGCCAATCAAAAAAATGTTCAAAATTTTTATATAAAAAATAATATGGTGTTTAGCAAAATCGAAATAATTTTCTCACTTGTCATGTTTATTAAAGCTTTTGTAGTTTGTATTATTATTATGGAAGTTTTAATTATAGACCACATTTTGTATTAAAACATTTTGTATTAAAAATATAAATTCAGTACGTTTTGACTACTTATTATGCAGTCGTTTTCAAGTATAGTCTTTGAAACGTTGCACAGTATTTATATTTTACATCACAGTAGTCAAAACGTTGCTCAGCATTTATAAACTTTATTTAACATCACAGTAGCCGAAATGTTGTACAGCATTTATATTTTACATCACTGTAGCCGAAATGTTGTACAGTAGCTTATTTATATTTTTAATAATATTTAATAAAAAATGTTGACTTTTATTAAAAACGCTCTTAATAATAATTTTTACACTTCTTGCTAAAATACAATCTAGGCGCTTGCATTCAGAATTTTACTGTTAAAAAAATATCTTATCCATAAGTATTTGTACACAATATATAGATTCTTTTTCCCCTAATTCACGAATAATTACAAATCAGCTTACATAAATCGTTCAGGACGAGAAGAAAACTACAAACACTCAACAAGCTTTACCTCTACTCTGTAAATTTTATTCTTAAAAAAATATAATTATTCCGTTAACGATTCGATAACAAAATACCATTTAAATTCAAATAAAAAACAATTTAAAACCCGTATATCGATTGTAATTTGTTATGTGAATCTCAAAAAAAAATAAATAAATAAAACGTAGATAGTAAAAAACTGAATGAGTTGTACTTCCTAGTCTAGTGACTCCGGCCTATTTCTCTTCGCCTTGGAGTTTTTTCTCATTCTTTTATCATATCATTAGCGGAGCTTTAATTGAGCCGTGGAATCGTTGAAATTGTGTTCTGTTTACTTTTTTTTATGAGGTTTTCTAACGTCGATGAAAACGACATGCCCCCTTCCATCTCCGTCTTCGTGTTTTGTTGCCTCCTCCTTCTAAAAGTAGAACGCTTTTGCGCTCTACTTCGAGAGTGATTCTAGCGAAGTCATTGCAAAATGACGTCGAAGGCGGCTATAATTCAATTAGCCTTTGAAATGGCAGATACTCAACCGATATTGAAACTAGCCATAGATTTGCCAGTGAAGAGAAACAAACAAACACAGACCTTGCCCTTCTTCTTTGCATTCATCATCAAAATTTAAATCTATTACGCTTTAACATCGAAATAGATTCTAAATTGTATTCATATCTGATTCAATCTTTCTTCCTCATCTTACCAACTCTTATAAGATTGCTTATAACAATGAGGAATAGTCCGACAATATTGACCGAAACTTCGGCTTGAGCCTTATAAAATAAAAAAGCTCATTTTCAAAATAAATTTTATATAAAAATTAGACATTACATTTTTTTACTTTCTCTTACCTAATATAGAAAGTATTGCGATCATGTCAAAAATTCGATGTCGAGATTTTGATGTATATACATGTTTTGAGGTCCCCTGAGTCCAAAAAAGTGGGTCTGTGTGTAACGATTTTAAGCATGAAGGGAATTGAGCTTCGAAATTGAAATTTTATATTCAAGTTAAGAACACTCTCGCACAGTCAAAATAAGCTTTTGAACAAAATCGGATAAAAAGTAATAGTACTTTACTGAAGTACTTTTTTAGTTTTTCTCGAATTTCTCAAAATTGACTCAAACGATTTAGATTAAAATTCAAAAATCAATTATTTTTTTACATGCTCTTTAAAAAGTATATCAATATAATTTTTCGTGAAATTTGTTTGAAGTACTCTCTATTGATGTACTAAGTTATTTTCGATTTTCTCTAATCAACTATAACGATTTAGATTAAAATTCATAGATCCTTTTAAAAAGTATATTCTCATTTATCGCTGAAAATTGCTTAAAGCACAATTTACTGATGTAGTATTTCAGATTTTTTAAATTATTTTTTGGACATTAAGATGAATTACAAATAAAATTTCCTTTATATTTTTTTTTACGCCTTAGCTTGTTATATATTAGCTTAACAAAGGAAATTTATTGTATATAATGTTATACTTAATAATAGCCAAAAGCCAATAGCCAAAAGAGCAAATATAAATGTGTTGATTTCCGTTATTATCAGAATAAGCAAAAATTTTGCATAATCATTTTCCTTTAACCAGGTGCAAATTTAAGGAATAGCGGATATTGCATCTGCCCTATAAAATGCCTTATAAAAAATAATCGGATAAAATTTTGTTGCACAACATAACTTAATTATTTATTCAGTTTTTTTTTTTTTTTTTTTTTTTGAGCATTGCTATTATTTATTTATTTTTTTTCTCCAAAAAACCACGATATAATCATTTTGTTTGCAATTTAATAACACCCTTTTGAAAATATATTATTAATTGCTATTCTTTATTGATTTAATAAATAAATAAATATCTGTTAAACCCTAATAAGATATTTCATTTTTAACTATATAATTTAAAATTAGATAAAATTACCTTTAACTTATGATTTATTCACATTAATTTTCAATTATTACTAATTCAATATTCAATAAATAGAAAAAATTCCATCCCTTGCATACATTTATATTTCATGGTCTCGTGTTTAAGTTTAGAGGCACTTTGTATTGGATTTAATAATTTATTAATTTTCATCATTGTAATTGTTGTATTAGGATGGAATGGAAGGGGCAGGGCCTTTCAAAAGAGATCTGTCTCAGCTAAATTAGATTAGAACCCCTCCGGTTGCTATGATTCGATTGCTAGATAATGTGACGCCCGAAAGAAAAGAAAAAGAAAAGAAGCCGCATCTACTTGGTGATTGATTTTAGCGTTGTCCATTTTACTAAAAATCGCTCGCCTTAATTGATTTTTCGTCGACGATCAGTTTAATCCGTGAGATAAGAATTTTTCATGAAAAACAAATATTCTATGAAATAATTCTTAATCCATTCATTAATATTTATTCGTTTATATTAATGTATGTCTGCATGTGGAGCTTTTTTATTATCTTATACGTTTATAACCACTCATCTTCTGTAAGGGATGAAACTTGTTAATAATTTTTATGAATCGACCAGAAGTGGGCGGTAAAACCTGTTAAGAATTCCATTTTTCTAACCATCCCTTTGACTAAATTTTTTGTAAACCAACCGTAATAATAAAGACGTTAGTCTCCAGTCCTGGACCAAAATTTATAATAATTAGCTAAGTGAAAAGAGGAAGTAAGGAGATTTATTTTGTATTAAATAATAAGTTTATCATGCCCGTTTATTTACAGTATTTACTGAACTGTTGTTTAATTTTCCCTGGCACACGAAGCTTTTGTACAAAACTGGCCAAAGAGTAGGCCTACTAGTAGCCTACTTTACTGATGTACTTTTTCAGTTTTCTTCATTTTTCTCAAAATTCGTTCCAACGATTTTGATTAAAATTCATAAATCAATTACTATTTAGATCCTCTTTAAAATGTATATTCTCATTTTGCTCTTGAAATTTTTTGAAGTACTCTTTATTACTCTTGAACTTCATAGGAAAAAGATAAGAGAAATGGTTGCTATGGTAACAAAATTTAAATAATTTCCCTTGTTTATAAATATTACATCTTGAATTCTAATGTACCATACTGTCGGAAACTAAATATATGTCGACAGCACAGAACGCAACTTTCAATTACCAAAGGTAAGAGAAAGTTGTATGCCCGGCGATCAGTCACACCATATTTTTTAAAATTTATTTCAATAAACCCAAATAACAAAAAAAAATCTGGTGTGACTGGCGCACAGCACACAACTTTGACTTTCTCTTACCTTCGGTAATCGAAAGTTGTGTTCTGTGCTTGTCACACTCATGGGATTTTTTTGTGTCGACATATATTTAGTTCCCGACAGTACGGAAACATTTGAATTCAGATGTAAAATTTATAAAGTGTGGGAAAATATTTATATTTTGTTA